>PVKH010042594.1:0-10810 GCA_004027955.1 Chaetophractus vellerosus
TAGGATTTTGAGAAGGAGGAGAAAGTATGAAATAATAATCTAAACAAAGTGAGAGATAGAATAAAAGGATAAGGGCAGAAGAGTAAGGCATGATTTATAATTATATGTTTAAAGTCAGTGTGATTGTGTGTGTTGGTGTGTGTGTATGTTTATTTTCAGCCATGTTCAGGACATAGTTGTAGATTTCGATTAATGCAAAGAGTTAGATTTAACCAGGATTTTAACTTTCACAAAGCATGTGAGAGGGTCAAGAGAATTATTCATAATGAAATTCAAGCTGAATAACAAGAAAAATTAGATATTAAGGGAATGAATGATAATTCTGAAGTGGTAGATTAAAAAGTTTTGCAAACAAGGTACTAAAATCTATATTCTGGAAAGTTTGGAGAGATTTGAGGGGATTGTATATGCCTTTGTTCTTCTAAGAACATTACCTTCTTCCTAATTAACCCTTGTTCACATTACTCTTAGGCTAGGGATGAATAGGATTACTAGGATTATTACAAGAGGTATGTAAAGAAAGATACTGGCATGTAAAATATTATTTTTTTAGCAAGATAAGATCAGAAGATGGCTTTCTGTTAAGGAAAGGCTTTTATAAATCCCATGGACTTCTGTGTACTATATAAAGGATGAGTCTAGTAGAAAAAAATAATAGGGGGAAGAAAAAATTTTCCACCATGGTTAGAATTAAGAAGGGCATCATAAAATGGAAGGAAAAAAACAAGTCACATTTAGCTCTGGGAAATAAAGGAAAGGAAGGGAAACAGAAGAGGGAAACAAACAAGGTACCTATCCCTCTCTATTCTACTTCTCCCATCCTTGAGAGTAAAGGGTAGCTTTAGAAACATTATCTACTATGGGGAACTTCAAAGGCAAAGATGTTTGGCTTGATCTATTCTGGGTGCTTTTAACACACACTTGTTAAGGACTATTCTCCTGCAACCAACTCTGATACCACTCATCAAATTATACCTGCTGTTTATGCAAAGGGAAGCCAAATTGTCATTATCTCCCATAATTTATGGATAGGAACAGTGCTAACCTGATTGAGGATTTTCCAGAATGGATTACTGTAGAAGGGTCTACAAACTTGCTACCCCATATGGGTCTGGGTCCCATAGGAAACACAGCCAGACTTCAGAGAAAGTACCCAATATGGTGAAATCTGAAGTGGTGCTGAGTTAGCATAAGACCACTGGATCCTGAAGAAGTCAAGAAAAACTGGCACAACCCTTAGACACTAGCAGAAAACTCAGAGAAAGGACTTTTATCCCCAAGGACCAGCAGGTGGTCATTGCTGCCCATTTATTCCAACATCACAATATCATGTAAGCTGCTAGACTCCACCAGCATCCTCCATATGAAAGCCACCTTGAAAAGCAGGATAACAGAGATAGAAATTTGAGAGCCTGGATACTTTTATCTAAAGACATTGAGGACCATCTAAAGACAGGACTGGTGATCAGCTAGTCTCTAACTCCTTTAGATTGCTCTACTCTTGATGATTAGCATCTTTTCTGCTGGTTCAAAAGCCCCTTCTGAATTAGTTGGTGACTGTGCCATACTAGTTGTCAAACGTTTTGAATCTCATGCCTCCATGAAGAACTTTCTAAATCAGGGGTTCTTAACCAGGGAAGGATTTCAGGGGGTCCATGAACTTGAATTGAAAATTCCAAAAAAAAAATTCTTGTGGGGATGTGTTGGTGCAGGTGTGATATATTTATTAAATATTACACAGTATAGTGTGGACTTAGCAAGGGGTCCATGGTTTTCACCTGGCTGGCAAAGGGGTCCATGGAACAAAAAAGATTAAGAACCCCTGTTCTAAGTTGTTGCTCAGGCCAAGTTTTAAGCTTAATTGGACTGAAAATTAATATTCACTCTCTTTGTCAGAGGGTGAACAATCATGAAGAAGACCAGATAAGTTAGGGAGAAAGTAATGTGCTACATTTCCCCATCGTATCTAAATTGTGGTTGAAGGAAGTGTACCACAGCAACACAAGTGATGGAATATTAGGTGGCCCAAGAAGAGTATGGATGCCAAGAGTGCATTTCCTGGGGGCGTCTATGTATAAGGCATGGTTTACAGATAAGACTATACAAAAGGTACCATGACTTTGTTCAATAAAGTCCGTAAGGTAAAAGCCTGAATGAGAGTATATGTGGTTATTGGTTTGTAATATGTTTGCCATCCCCATCAAATACACAGGAAACTCTGGTAAAAAAAAAAAATTATAGGCATTCCATTGGACAATGTGATATAAAAGATATAAACTTATTCAAAGTGATTAAAAGCAGGAACTTTCCCCAGTCATCTTTTTCCTCCCTATGACACTTTCATTTGGAAGTTATAGTCCTTAACTAATGCACTCATTTCAGGTACTTTCTTACCTTTACTCTCAGATCTGTAAACTTTATGTTTGCATATAGGGCAATGGTTTGGAAAGAGCTGTAAAATTTATTGCTTATTTTTATACTGTTTGGGAAACTCTTTACTTCACATAGAGATTTTTTATGAAAACAAATTAAGAAAACATTGAAGATATGTTTAATGGGTATTATTAATAATACTATGATATTTTAAATAATGAAAACTAATGCGGCTTAAAGTAAAAAGATGCATATTTTAGATTTTATTGTGAATCAGTTAATCTAAACATAAATGAAAGTAGCGAAGCAGTAAAAGAATGAGCAAGATAATATGTTTTGGGAGAAAAGTACAGATCTTAGACATCATAAGTGAATCAAACTTGAAAATAATATTTTGTACATGATTCTAAGTTTCTCTACTGTGTGCTAAATTCATTATTATAGAGGACAGAACTCGTATAATTTATTTTCTTTTCCTCAATATAATTTTTATTGAGTAATCTTTCTATACACTAAAAAGCACATATCTTAACACTACAGTTTGTTGAGATTTGAGAAATGTGTATACCCATATAACCACCGATCATGAAATGGAACATTTCTATCAACCAAAAAAGTTTCTTTGATCCTTTTAAACCCAATCCCTCCCACCAGAGGAAACCACCATTCTGACTTCTATTTCCATAAATCAGTTTTTCCTGTTCTAGAACTTTATATCAATGAACTCATACATTTTAACTTTTTTGTTTCTGGTTTCTGTTAGTCAACATAATGTTTTCTAGATTCCTTTATGTTACTGTGGGTACCGGTAATTTGCCCCTTTTTATTGCTAAGTTTTCCAAAGCATAAACAATTTTACATTCCCACCTGCAATGTAGGAGAGTTTCAAAGGCACCATAGCCTTGTCAGCACTTAGTTGTGTTAGTTTTTTTTTTTAATTTTAGCCATTCTAGTGAGTATTTAATTTCATCTCAAGAAGCACCTTTTCATGTGCTTATTGGCAATTTGTATATCTTATTTTGTGCAGTGTCTGTTAAAGTCTTTTGCTAATTTTTAATTGCTTTGTTTGTCCTTATATGATTCCTTATAGGAGTTGGTTTTATATTCTGAATAGAAGTCTTCGTCAGACTTATGGACTGTGAATATTTTCTCTCACTCTGTGGCTCATTTTGAAAATATTTTTTCTCAGTGTGGAGCTCATGTAATAACTTTATTAGTATTGTCTTTTGATGGGCAGATTTTAAAATTTTTTATTACATCTTGTTTACCATTTATTTTATGGTTTGTGTTTTCTATGTTGTAAGAAAATTTCACTTATGACAAGGTGGTAAAGATAGTCTTCTATTATTTCTTCTAGAAGTTTTTTATAGTTTTTCTTTTATGTTTTCTATAGGAGCCATCTCAAGGTTGTTTTCTGTATAATGTGAGGTACAGATGAGGTTTCATTTTGTTTCTATATGTTATCCGGTTGTTCTAGCAGTGTTAGTTGAAAATCTTTCATTTCCACATTGATTTCCTTGGGACATTTGTTGATAATCAATTGAATATATAAATATTGATCTACATCTGAACTCCATTTGCTCTCATTGATCTATTTTTCTATCCTTATAGGAATAGCACAATCTCTTGATAACTATAGCTTTATGGTAAATCTCTAATGAGACAGTATATGTTCTCCAAATGGATTCTTCTTTTCAAGATTATTTTGGCTATTCTGAGTTCTTTATATTCCATACATATTTTAAGTGTGCATGTATAGTTTTATAAAATTGCCTTCCATAATGTTGATTGGCATTGTGTTAAATCCATAGAGAAATCTGGGGAAAATAGAAATCTTAGCAATTTAGTTTTTCAAAAGTTAACTAAGGGGGCCAGCTCGATAGCCCAGTGGATAGGGCACTGGCATACCACATGGGAGGCCCCGGGTTCGGTTCCCGGGGACCTCTCCTAGCGGGCAGACCGCCTTGAGAATGGCAAGCCGCCATGGGCGGGCCGGAGCTGCTGTGGGCAGGGCAAGAAGCTGCCACGGACAGGGCAAGAGCCGCCACAGGCAGGGCAGGTCGCCCGCGGATGGAGCGCAGCCAGCCACCCGCGAACTGAAAGCCGGCTGTGAACGGACGCAGAGACCGCCCACAAGCGGGGAAAGCCGCGCCTGCGCAGTGACCACTCTCGGCGCATCGCCACAGCGGGGGGAAGGGGAGATATGTAATAAAATAAATAAATCTTTAAAAAAAAAAAAAGTTAACTAAGAGGAACTCCATTTCTGATAATGACACAGTAAATGGTCTTTCAGACTTGGTCTTTCACTATAAATTCTAGGAAACTTGATAAAATATATAAAGCAGTTGTCTTCATGCAGTAGCTGTCAGGCAAGGCAGAACTGTGTTCTCAGAGGTAAGTACTGCAAGCACCTGGCTTTCTGGTTGAAGTCACTTGGACTATGGTGCAGGGGTGTAAGACTCAACCATAAGCCAGTGATCTTGCTGAGTTGAGAAGGTGCAAATCAAAGATTCAAGAAGCTGGGGTGGAAATTATTTGTGGGACAGAATACCAGAGGCTAGAACTAGTGGAGAAATCACTTCAGAAATCTATATAGGGAGCTGCTATCCAAACTAAATCAGATGGAGGAAAAAAGGCTGACAATAAATGAACAGAGCTTCAGTGGTCTATAAGACAATATGAAGCAGCCTTATATATATATAATTGGAATACTGGGTACTGGCTAGAGAGAGGGGACAGACAAAAATGTTTGAAATTTCAGTAGCCAAAATTTTTCAAATTTGTTGAAAAATGTAAACCAATATGTCTAAAGATGCTCAGCAAACTGCATGCAGGATTAACACACACAAAACCAAAAAAACACACCAAGCCCCATCATATTCAAATTGGTGAAAATAGGGGTAAAAAGAAAAGAATAATAGCAGCCAAAGAAAAAGACATATTATTGATAAAGGAAAAAAATATAAATTACCACTGATTAATGCAAGCAAAAAGACAATGGACTACCATCTTGGAAATAACATCAATGGAAATGTTGAAGGAAAAAAATAACTGTCAACCTAGATTTGTATAGCTAGAGAACATATTCTCCAAAATGAAGGCAAAATAAAAACACTTCAATATAAATTTTGAAAGATACTGCCAGCAAACCTGCACTACAAGAAAGTTTAGAAGAGGAAGCCTAGGGCTTTTATACAGAGTGAAGAAAATGATGGAAAATTAGATCTACATAAAGGAAAAAAGAACACTGAAAATGGCAAATAAATGGATAAATAAAAACAATATTGTCCTCCTTTTTAAAATTTGGTTAAAAGATCAGTGAGTTTTAGGATTTTAATATTCATCTTTCCTAATTTTATCCTGGCTGCACACACAAGATACTCTGGATCAGAAGGAGATTATCATTATTTATTTTCCCACACTGTGATTCTTACTCCTGTGTAAATGCAATGAAAGCCAGGCAAAATCTATTTATACTAAGTCTGTATCACAGGTGAGGAATGGGGAAAAATGGATTTACTCAGTTTTTGTACAAGAGAAAGGGGAAACTGTCTTCCCTCTCTTCCCAAACGGAGGAAGAAAACCATTTGCTTCTTGGAGATGGAAGAATCTCTTCCTAACCTTTTGGAATGTAAATGCCACTATCAGGGCCAGATAATCCCTGGTGTCCCTGGGTTTTATTAACTATGGATATCCAAACTCCTGCCTTTCATTCCTCCTTGAAATATAAATACTTCGGTAGACAGTGCTACAGTCCTCCTGGCACCTTGGGACCATAACCTAGGGACATAGTTCATGCTGTACCCATATAGCCCTCCTGGGGAAATAAGAGAAGTTTTCCTAACATTTTGTATTAGAGCAATTACTACGCTAAAGGTTACAGATCTAATCCTCAAGGTAATCAAAAGTAAAATCTTTCTAGGGGGAGTGAAGGCAAATATTCTACATCTTCATATTGTATACATTTTTGTGTCCAGGAGACTAAGGCATTTTACAGAAGCAATGAGAAATCCAGGGAAGATTTATTTCCCCACAGTGTTTAAGGCCAAAATAACAATGCATTTCATAGTTTATTGCAAATATGGAAGTAAAGTATATGGCAATAATAGCACAAAAGATGAAAGTTTCTTACATGTGAAGTGTTTTACTATTACTTGAAGGTAAATGGTGATATGTTAAAGATGCATATTTTAAACCCTAAAGCAACTACTAATTAATTAAGAGGCATAGTTAAGAAGCCAATGTGGATTAAAAATGTAATAATAAAAACATAGTCTGAAAGAGTGGATAAAAAGAAAAATGAACAAAAAAATTGATGGGACAAGTAGAAAGCAAGTATCAAGACAGGAGACTTAAACCCTACCATGTCAATAATTGTATTAAATGTTAATAGTTTAAACACACCAATTAAAAGGTGGAAATTGTCACCCTGGATAAAAAAGGTAGGCTCCAATTGTTTGTTGTCTATAAGAAATGTATTTTCATACAATTCACAGATTGGTTGAAAGTAAAAAGATAGAAAATGATATATCATGAAAATACTAATCAAAAGATACGTGGGACAACATTTATATCATAAAAATTAGATTTAGGATAAGGAATATTAGCAATGATAAGGAGAGACTTTTGTAATAATAATGGAATCAATTTACCAATAATATATAACAATCCTAATTGTGCATGTATCTAATAAAAGATGTGAAGCAAAAATGGACAGAACCAGATTTCAACATTTCTTTCTCTTTTATTAATAGAACATATAGACAGAAAATAAGTAATTTTATAGGAGACCTAACACTGTCAACCTATTTGACCTGATTGGCATTTATAGGACACTAGATTTAGCACAGGCAAAATACGCATTCTACTTGAGATCCCAGTTACATGATGATATCATCCTAATAATCATGTATTTTTTCAGCCTCCCCCCCCCACCCCTGCCCCTTTGCTTCTAGTTAGAGAGTTTCTATTTCTATGGCTTCAAATTTACTGATCTATCCATTTGCAGTTTTTAATCAGCTTTTAAGCCAATGCAACACATTTTTAATTTTAGATATTGTATTCTTCAGCAATGTAAGTTCCATCTGAATTTTTAATGATTTCCATTTCTCTTTTAATTGTGTTTATGTTTTCCTTAAATTCTTGAGCATATTTATAATATCTGTATTAAAGTTCTCATTTATTTTAATTATTATTTCTAATAATGGGTCACATTTTCTTGCATTCTTACCTATCTAGTAATTTTTTCTTGGATGCTGGACATTGCAATTATGACATATTTTAGTTCACTCAGAATGTTGGTTTTTGCACTATATCAGTTAATATATGTATATATAAAGTATATGTACCAGTTAATATGCTTTTGGATCTGCTTGGGTCTTTTGAGGCTTGTTTATTTGTTTTATGATTTGTTATGGTATGTTTATAGTAGCCTTTACTGTAAGGCTAGTTTAGCCCTACCTCACTAGTGTATACATTGAATGCCGCAATTTTTCATTAAGGGTTCTCCACTATAGTTTGATGGAACTTCAATACTCCCTAGAATTTTCAAAGCTCTGGTAGTTGTCAAGCATATACACCCCCATAGTTATTCTTCCCCCAGGAGAAGTACTTTATCTGACCTCATGAAGTCTCACCCTAGGCATGCACAGTTTATTATTCAGCAACAGACTCTAGGGACTCATATTCAGATGCTGAATCTCTTTCTCTGTGTAGCTCCCTTCTTTCCAGTACTAACTCCTAAAACTTCCACCTGCCTCAAACTCTAATCTCCATTTCCTCAGCAGAACAAGACCACAATATTCTATGTATGTTCCCCCCTCTCTATTCTGTAGAATGGTGCATACCTCCAGACAGAAAGTCATCCATCTCCTTTGTTTCTTATTTCTTTGAGAATATAGTCCTGTAATGACTATTGTACAGTGTCTGAAGACAGTTGTTTTATATGCTTTTATCCCGTTTTCTAAATGGTTACATGAGCAGACTAATCCAGAACCATTCACACCATCATAGCTAGAAGCAGAAGTCCCAAGATTATTTCTTAAAACAATAACACCTAATTTGAAACCAAAAGATACACAGTAATAAAGTGAAGATAATGACAAAAGTTACTTACAGGAATTTAAATATTTTACTATTTATATAATAATCAGGATAACTTTCTGTTATTGTTGTGATTATCATGCTATATTTTTAAGTGTAAATAATCCAAAGTGGTCCATACTTACCAATTCCACAGTAATCATCAGCTTATATTAAGCAAATGGAAATATTTTCCACTGTTATTAATTAAGGCTCATTTCCTGGTATATGTTAGTGATAAGCATACTTATTGGAAGTTTATGAAGATTCTACAATAACTGTCTTTAAAAATCAAGATTTTTATTCCTCATATTGAGTACAAAACCATTACAATTCTGAGGGAAAAAATCTTTTCAAAAACAGATTTCTGGAACTCTTCCATAATGTTGATTATATACGCACATATATATTTACATATATTGAATGCATTGGGTATTTGTGTCAGAAACTGTTAAGTACTTTATATTGAATCTTAATGACAAGATACTATTATTATCATTATTTTATTGATAAAGAAACTGAGACTAGAAAATTTTATTAACTTGCTTAAATTCATACCCTTAAAGACTGGCAGAGCTGGTATTTGAAGCTAAGCATTTTGACTCCAGAACTCATTATCTTAACCAAAGTGACATTTTAAATTGACTCCTAAAGCCAAATCTATAAGTGGTCCACAGGGATTACAGACAGCTAGGACAAAATTTTTACCTTGGGATATTACTAAAAATTATAGCTAACATTTTTGTGGCACTTTGTAATTTGCAAAGTCCTTTTATAGAAAATAGTTAAATTATTCTAAACTTCATAACTTTATGTATAAAAACAATTTCCCTGGTTGGAATGTTTGGGGAGGTACTTTGGTTGAGTTGGGTTTTATTTTCTGATTTATTTATTATTTTCTAGGCTTATATTTATTTCCTTTAAGTATTTTTAGGCCATTGTGAAAAAATTCACTCATATTTTGCTCCTGTAAATTAGCGTAGGTATAACGTTGGCCTCTCATCACATTAATCAATAATAGGTTTACTAAATGCATGACTATCACTCTTCACAATTGATTTGTAAACTTAAAATTGAAGATAAAAGCTCAATTAAACACATGAATTAAATCTCAAGTGAAGGAGCTCAGAAACTTCTAATTCAAACCAGAAATATTTCAGTTAACCACAGTGAATTCTGTGGATGGGAAAAGGTTTTGAAATACCTGCCTGAATAGGTTTTGAAAATAGCCACAAAAATCATTACTCTCAGAATTGCCTACAAAAAAAATAGGTTAAAAGTTATAACCAATGTTATATTGATAAAATTCTTTACCTGTTAAATGGCCTCAGCCACACAGTTAATGAATAAAAAATCATGCAGCCATGTAGGGGTGACCACCTCCTATTTAACCTAGGCGGTCGAAATATCTTCCCAAGGGATGAAATTCATGATACATGAGTCCTATGTAAGGAAAGGTAAGCCTGCTCTTTGAATTTCTTTGTATCATTTTATGATAGATAGCCCTTCACCAGCATAGGAATATAGAAGACACAGATAGACCGGGGTTTATCTCTGACTCATCATGATTTACTCTTCTCTGAGAACCAATAGTTCCATTCTGTATACTCTGAAAGATAATAAAATGATTAAAATAATGTGAGTTGATGGGTTAGTCATCAATAACAAGGGCCCATCGATGGATCATCCTCCTTTTCCAGACACTGCCCCTGCACTTGTGGGTTATTGCTACTCTCCTGGAGAATATGGCAGAGCTCTCCAGGATGGGAATTCAGTATTCTCTCATTTATTGAGTAATTCTCCACCCCCGTGACCATGCCCTGTGAGCATTTGAACAATTTTATATACCTTTTATGTATGTTCAGGTGGACTTCCTCCCATGCATCCCCAACCCTGACACCCCCCACCAAGAACTGTGTGGGAGAGAGTATGGTCTACAATGTGAACTATGGTCCATGCTTAGTGGCAAAGCCCCAAAATGTGTATATCTATTGCAGGTGATGTGCCACACTAATGAAGAATGTTTATGTGGGAGGTTGTGGGAAGTGTGGGAGGTGGGGCATATGGGTACCGCTAAAATTTTTGTGTAACATTTATGTAATCAATGTATCTTTAAAAAAAATTTAATTAATTAAAAGAAAAAGAATGTGGAGAAGCAAAGGAATGTAACCTATGGACATTAAGAGTAAATGTTAAGAGTAAAACTATTATATTCTTGCATCAATTCCAAAAATGAACTATGATAATAATAGGGATGTGTGGAAAAATATACCAAATGCATGCTATAGACCATAGTTAGTGATAATAGTCTGATGATATTATCTCATATTCAGTAATAAATGTACTACAACAATGT
>PVKH010042595.1:0-10807 GCA_004027955.1 Chaetophractus vellerosus
GCAAGATGCCAGGCCCTTCTCTTTCTCTCTCCCACCTTGTCTCCTGTCAAAACCCGCCTCCTTGGTATGGCGATACTTCATCCCTGCTTCCAACTAGTTGATTGTAATAGCCTACCAGTGGGCTGATTGAATTAACTAGTTTAGTGGGGACTAGTTTGTTACTCTTCAGTTATCCAAAAATGTAATGCCTTACACTTGTTAAAACTCACACATCCCCACTGGGTACTTAGGAGAGTCTGTAACAGTGGGGATTTCGGGCATTATTGGGAATTGATGGTGGACGCACATTTTGGCCCGGGACACTTAGGCCCACCCTCTGCTACCCCGTGCAGGTGACACTATGTTTCGTGCTGGGATCCAACCTTGCTCTTAATCTAGGATGCTGCTAGAGGAAGACAGTAACCCAGGATCCTCCTGGCTAGGGTTTATGTTTAGCATAAACGGTAGGAAAACAAGCCTGTCCCAAACATACTATTGTCTAACAGCTCTAATTCTTCACACCCACACAGCAGGGGGCATTCGTCCTCCAGGGGCATTTATTCTTGAACCTCCTGTTCGGAGAATATTTACCCAGATGGGGTATGGTGGGGGGAGGGGGGGGTGGGAGGATTTAGGAGCAGAGAAAGCATTTCTTCTCTCCTTATATTCTCGACATTTTGAGCTGTGATAGGCTCCTTCACCTTCTCCTGTACCCCATTCACTGAATGCCAGAAGGACAGGGCATGTTGCTTCTGAAAGAGCCCAGATTCCTGACTGCTGTAGGTTCTTGCCTTGTACTTCTTGGTGTAGACTCTTATAAAACAGTTTCTGAGTAAGAAAAACAGAAACAAATAAAAAATCTCACTCCTTCCTCACTGTTGCGGTGATATGGCAGAGTTTTCCCGAGGGGCTCAGTGCTTTTCTGCCTGCCTTATTCTCAGACCTTCCCAGAGTTGGGATCTCTATGCTGATGTGTGATGCTCTCATTTGAGCACTGCAGGGACAAAACCAGAGTGGATTCTTGATCCCCTGAGGTCACGAGCTGGATCAGAGCAGAGCTTGAGCCAGAGCCTGGTGTCTGAAATCTGCAGATATTCCTTCTCTCACCACCTCTCAACCTGGACAGGAGGCCGCCTGGAGCCCGGCATGGTAGACTCTTGCAGGGCAGTCCTGCTGCTTGGAGATTTAAGGGAGCTGAGTTTGAAGTTGAACCATATCCTAAGGTGTTCCCAGGCCCTTTTTTGAAATTAGAAGTGTTTAGGAGCTCTTTGAAAAAGAAGTACCCTAAAGAATTGGCATATTAATGCAACTGCATGCCAAGCATGAAAGGGCTCCACATTTTCAAACACCTGAGTACCCAATTTTTCCAGGTTGGGGATGAAAATGGAAGACTAGCTTTTGTCAGAGAGTAAAACCTAATTAATTCAGATGAGCTAAGTAAATTAGGACACAAGCATACACTGTAATACTAGGCAGCCACTAAAATGATGCTGTAGGATATTTAATGACATAGGGAAAAGTTCATGCTTTATTAAGTGTGAGAAGCAGGTTACAAAAGAGTGGGTGCAGAATTACCCTATTTTCTTGAAATTTCAAAAAATATATATAGAAAGGTTGACAAGACAGAGATCAAAATGCTAGCAGTGGTTCTCCTTGGGAGTTCAACTTATTGGGTGATTGTTTATATATATATAAAGGTGTTTTTTTGCTACACAAGTGTTTTTTTTCTGAAATAAAAAGGGAAAAGAAAAGTGTGTGTGTGTGGGCATAAAGATTAAACCCAAGAGAAAGAGGAAAGAGGTAGATACTTTAAAGTTACTTAAAAGTATGTTGGACAATATACTTTTGTTACCTATGCTTACAGATGAAGAAACCAAGATTCAGAAGAGTGAGAAAACTTTATTTGCTGTGTAGGCTTGTGATTATCAAAGAACAATCTATACAAAGAACCTAAGGCAGGGCTTCTTAACTTTTTTTGTTTCATGGACCCCTTTGCCAGTCAGGTGAAAACCATGGACCTCTTACTAAGTCAGCACTATGCTGTGTATTATTTAATAAATATATCACACTCACACCAAAATGTGGTTTTTTTTTTTTTGGTTTTGAATTTCAGTTCAAGTTCACAGACCAAGTTCTTAACCCCTGACCTAAGGCATCAGTACTTTTTAATACTGTCTGGGTTATTTTTAATATGCCACCAGGATTGAAAACCAACTACTAGCATGGCAGGCAATTCAAGAATAGACACTAATTTGGAGTCACCCCCAAAGAAGAATCTAGGGTGGTGCTTAACACATAGTAGGTGCTCAGAAAATGGTTAACCATCATTTCCTGCATTTTCTGGAGTCTGTTTTACTTCTGGTTACAATAAAACCATGACATTCTGAAGCAAATGGAGGAAAGAAACAACTTTGAATCACCCCCTTTGGATTAGCTGTGTTTGTTGAAACAACACGGGAGGCTCTGCCTCGTAGCCCCACTTTGAAATGTGCTTACTGGGGTGAGAAGAAAGTTTCCTCCTGAAAGAGAAAAGGGTCCCCTGAGGCCTGTCCTCTCCCGGAGGGTGCCCGTGTTTGGGAACAGAGCGATCCTTCTGCTGTTCTCTAGTAAGAGCCAGATTGATTTTAAAGCTTGTGTTTTGCCTGAGTCTGGGGCAGATGGTCTTTTCTTGTGCTCTCTATCATTTCCTGGGTGGTTTTTGCAGTACCTCATGGACATTATTCAGTGGAAAATAGCCGCTAACTGCTCTCTAAATGAGTCATTCATTAATAAACCCATTAAACTTTTGCTGTTTGCGGTGGCAGAGGCCGGTCCAGCCATGGAACTGCCTTCCTCAGGCAGAGGTTCCTCTGCTGTTGAGGAGAAGAGGGCGATGGGGGGAGAAATGCCAGGGAATTGTTGGAGGACACGGCGATAGAGTTTTGTACAAATTCTCCTTCCGTCACAGAAAGCAAGCTCCACAGAGGCCAGCTCGTCAAACGTGTGTTGCTGTTTTGATGAGTAAAGCTTCTGGCATGTTGATCCACCCCTTTCTCTAAAACAATTGCTTCTACTGTAGTCTTCCCTGGGGGATTGCTTCTTGTTGTTAATAACTCAGTAGACAATATAAAAATCTTAAATGAAGATGACACTAGCATGGTTCCCCCTGGAAGCCATTGTGCTGCCGTGTTTATAATTGCAGTGAGGCCTCATGGCTTTTTTCCGTGAGCTTAAAAATATTTGGTTCCATTCATTTAAATGAGGGTATGGAGACTGATATTAGTAGAGGCCTCCTGTGCCAGGAGCTGTAGTAAGCATGTGACATACATTTTTCTCATTTAATCATCAGAATCCTTGAGGAAGGTGGTATCATCTCCATTTTATAGAATTGGCTCAGAGAAGTTCAGTAACTTGGCTAAGACACACAGCTAATGAGTGGTGCAACTTGAATTAGAAACTCAGGACTGTGGCTCCAAAGTCGATGCTCTTTCTAGGTTTTTGTGCCTCTGAAGATATTGTGCAAAAGAGGCAGGCATTTACATGTGTGGGCTCCTTGATGATTAGATTAATGCTGTATGTGTGTAAAAAGCGACCCTGAGCAACAAATATTTATAGAACGCCTAGATGTGTCAGCCCGTTTTCTGCAGGCTGGACTCCAAGTTGGAGGGAAGACTCGGTGTTTGAGTACCTGCTATTTGGCAGGCATGATATTAGATACTTCACACACATTTTCTTATTTATCTTAGTAATCTTATGTGATAAGTGTCTTTAGCCTTAATTTACAGCTCAGTGAAGATAAGTAATCTGCTCAAGAACACACAGAACCAGGATTTGAACCCACTTTTGAGCTTGTTATAAACAATTACAGTCGGCGAGAATCATGCCAATGCACGCTTAGCCCATGATAGAGGGTCAGTTCCTGCTTGTCTGTATTAGTCAGCCACAGGAGTGCCTTTTGTAATATACCAACAATTGGTCAGTCTTTATAAAGGGTATTTATTTGGGGTAGAAGCTTACAGTTACCAGGCCACAAAGCATAAATTTCTTCCCTCACCAAAGTCCACGTGTTGGAGCAAGACAGCTGCCGACGTCTCCAGGGTTCAGGCTTCCGGGTTCCTCTGTTCCCGGGGCTGCGTTTCTCTCTGGGCTCAGCTTCTGTTTCCTCCACAAGGCCGGCTGTAGACCATCAGGCAAACAGATCACTCCAACATCAGTACTCCATCTCAAAAATCTGCCTCTCCAAATCTGTTCCTTCTGCCTTTTGTCTGGCCTTTTATACTTGAGACCACACCCACCAAAGGGTGGGGCTCAACGTCCCACTGACGTGGCAGTTAACACCTCAATGATGCCCAGATTAGGAGATCAGTCTACAAGCATGATTCAATTTATATTTTTGGAATTCATAATTCATAAAACTGTCAAACCATTACATTGTCCAAAGCAGGGAGGGATCAGGCACGTGGGAAAGATTAACAGCAGCTGGCTGGGAAGGGTGGGAGGCACTTCCCAGAGACCTTTGGTTTGGTGTCTCCGAGTGATCTGGGGAGGGCAGCTGGAGGAGTGGTTGGGGAGAACAAAACCCTCCAGCCTGGAGCAGCCGCAGAGGAGCTGCGCGGCGCCTGTGCCCTAAGCGGGAATTCTGGCGCTACGGCCATCCTTCCTCACGGCCCATGCCCTCTTTCTGTGGGCTGTCCACCCCCACCCTTCCCTGTGCCAGGAGCAAGCGTGGAAAGCCTTCCTCAGAGTCTGAGTGCTGCAGGGGAGAAAGATGGATGGAATAGATGACCCTCCACTTCTTCGTGAAGCTCTTCTCCTTCTAGATGTTATTTTTCTCCAAAAAATGGAATTGACTTTTTTTTTTGTTCTGATATAGTAAAAGTAATCCATACTTATTTCAAAAGAATCAGACTCTCCAGAAAAGCCCAGGGGAGAAACTGGATAATATCACTACCTAGAGATAACCACAGTCAAAATAGGATGTATATCCCTACAATAATTTTTCCAGTGCATATATGTACATAGCTCTCACTGTGTCTTTTCTGTGTGACACTGTTTCATGATCTTATTCTCTTGAACGTAACTCTCAGTTTTCTTTATCTGTCAATACAGTTAGATACATATCATTGTTTCTAATGGCAGCCAAGCGCGTCATCGAATGATTGTATGAACATTCTTCTTTAGACCTTGTGTTAGTCAGGGTCCAGGAAGGAAAATAAAAACTGCTCTATATATTTTCAGTGAACAAAACTCAATACAAGGAATTGGTTAAACCAGAGATGGAAGAGCTGAGAAGAGCTGTGTGGCGGGCAGTGGTCAGAAGCCTCCCTGAAGCTTCGCTGGGGGAGCTAGAATGATGGCAGAGGCTGCCAAGGCCAAGCTGGGACTACAGGGCGGGGGCGGGGTGACCCAGCATGATGGAGGAGACCGTCACCGTGAGACGCCACTCAAAGCCGGGAACGGTGGGGAGAAACCTTCAGTATTGGCACCTGTGCCTCGGAGGAGGCTAGGAAATGTCTTTCCCTCTAACACAGAGTCTAGGAGGGGCAGAGGATTAGTCTGAGCTCAAACAGGCAAATGACTGACATAGATGGGAATCAGGCAACTTAGTCCAAAGGCTTTTAGTGTGTCTGAAAAAACTTGTTAGAATTAATTAATTGCTATCTTTTCAGCACTCTTGTGTGCCCTGCACTGGCTTAAGCCCAGTTGGGAATAAAAAGCCCCTGCTCTGTGGTAGTGAGACATGCTAACAGCTACTGCTTGTTGAGCATGTGCTAACTGCCAGGTACTCTGCTCACTATTTCATGGATGTTATCGTTTTAATCTTCAGGGCGCATAGGGCCGTGTTCCATTTCTTTTTGACACTTATTTTGTCATTCTCTGAATGCATACCTTGTTTAGTACAGAATGTGTTCCCGGAAAGGCAAGTGCCCCCTGCATGAGCAGCTTGTCAAGGTTATGATTCCTGAGCCCCTGCAGTACTGTGTCCGTCTTCCAGAGTCGGCAGGCACCTTCCGGCGTAGGCTTCCAGAGGTCACGCGATGCTTCCGTCTGTGCTTCGTTCCACCCCTGCCTCTGACAGTTGTGGGTTAGTCTGCCCAGACTGCAGTGGTTTTTAGGGTGGTCTTCATAAGTCGCTAAGGGGCTGACTGATCCCCCAGTGTCTGCTGGTCTTTGCTGTCTGTGTCCTGGAAATATCCATTTCTAAAACTTGAATTATAGCATCATGTGCCAGATTCTTCCTTTGCTACACGCCTTTCGCCAACAATTATAGAACTTGCGCATAATGGGTAAAAATTGTTGATCTGAATACAAACTAAATGGTGGACAGAGAGGCCATGGAGAGTAACCCATACACTGCAGAATATAATTGACTCAAGACAGTATGGCAGAGCTGAGAGCTTTAGCTGTATGGTAAACTACTTGCTCTCCCTGGCTGAGAGCATATGCAGCTCTTGGAGAAAAATAGATGCATATTAAAAGGAACTGTTGTGGGCTATGCATATGGACATTTTTGGGAAAAGACTTTGGAGACAGTGTTGGTCAATGGATGGGCTCTCACATGGTTATGTGACAAAGGCCCACTTCTCCTACACTCTGTGTGCTGTAAGCACAAGGACTGTGGCTTTATGTCCATTTTTTATCATGATTGTATCTCTGGCTCCTAGCATAGTACTTGAAAATACAGCAAATATTTGGAACTGAACATGGAAACTGCCAGATAAATGTCCATTTCCAGCCAAGGAACAGTGGTTCAAATAGGTTAGATAACCCCCAAGAGATAGTCAGGTAAGAGTGCAGGTCTGGGTGCTGTCTTGGTAACTGAACGGTCCAGCTAGAGGATTCTGTGTCTCCGCAAGGCAGTTCAAGACCACATGATTTTCCCAAGGAGGGTAGCAAAGTCAGATATTCACGGTAGCCCAAAGTATGGGCAGATCCAGGCTTTGTAGGTCCTGAAGCTTATACAGTGCTAGAGGCCCTCTTTATGGGAAAAAGTACAGAATTACAAATACAAACTTAGGAATATATAAATTTATTTCTTGTTTAGTCTGAGAAAATAAATCATCACAAAATTACAAATTTTAAAAGCTGACACTTATTATAAACATGGCATGCGTTAACTGTCCACACACCTCTTTAGTTCATTTTCCCCTCTGTTTTTGGCTGCATGTTCTTTGGTTGCCTCTGTATATGATATCAATTTAGTAATATTTTCTACAGAGAGATTATAAAGATAATTCAGTCTTTCCTCTAGCATAACTGATAAAATATGTTTTTCTTGATAATTGGATGCACAAAACATGACTTCACACACAGATATGTGTACTCACTGCTTATAATGCTGCATCTCACAAACACAGGGATTCTAATTAATTTTATGTGGTCAATACAATATGGTTCCCATAAAAAAATAAGAAAACAGAGCAAGAGTAATTATAGTTGTATATGCTGCATTATAGAGGCAATTTGAGAGAGACCCTCCATCTTGAACCAGGTATCAGTGAGAACTGAATTCTCTGCTTCACAATTTTACACATCTGATTGGTGGAAGAACTTTCCACTGCCTAGACTCTAGCTCCATATGTTTCAAACCTTGTTTCCTCTCCATACCCACATACTTACATGATTCTAGTGCAGGGTACTGTAGGACATGTATGCAATATGACTTCCAGTCCTGATATTCCATGACATAGGAGAACAGGGATATTTCTGGAGGCCATTCCCATACCAAAATGGCTGGCAATAATTTTGGCTATTAATAGAAATGACCACAAACCGTATCCATCCATCACACTAAACCTACCCTGAATATACCTCTATCCAATTCCTCTTAGCTGGAGTCCAAAGGTGACTGCAGGTGTTCCAGTACCACTTGGCACAAGATGGGAATGTGGCAGAGGGCAAAGTGGAATGGAAAGAGATGGAGGTCTTCACCAGTTGTGGTTAAGTCTTACTTTTGTAAATGTATATATAAACACATATCCATGTGAACACAGTACAAGGGCCTGTCCCAAGGTCTTGGAAGCCACAAGTGTAAGGAGGGCCCTGAAGCTTAGGCTATGTTAGCATCATAGTATATCTGCCTCTGGGCCTAGGACAACTTTAGTTTCCTTGGACCACCTTGACTGTAGAAGTTTTCTTGGAGGAACCGAATTTGAGCTGGGCATGAAGGTGAATGGATTGGGAATGAGGAGGCATGTTTTATAGCAAAGATCATAATCTGTGAGTAAGCAGCACTGGCAATGAGTTGGAGTAGAGTAGATGATGCAAGTGGCCATGCCAAAACCTGCCCATGTGACTGATGACAACAGTAAATGTAGGTGCTAACATTTATGGACCACTTCTTGTGGGCAGGTACTGTGCTAAGTGATTGTCCAGCCCTATCTCAGTGAATTGCTCAACAACCAGATAAGGGAGGCACAGAAAGTTTGTCACTTGTTGACATCACACAGCTACTCTTGATGAAGAATGGTTAGTGCCTCTCAAGCAATCCTAGTGGTATTTATGCAGTAAAGGCTAATTTCCAGAGATGATACTTCCCATGGATCACTTGTGTGGAGAAGTATACGGATCCTACTCTTCAGTCGACCAAGGTGATCTACCCTGCTCATGGATAAGGGTGGGAGATGCTCCCTCATCAACCCCATTGTTTCCTTTCTACTATTAAAATCCTATGCCTGACTTCCCCATGTATTCTGCAGTTCCCATCCCCTAGACTTGGACAACTAGTCTTACATCTCACTGGGTGTACTTGAAACCGCTGAACTTGTCAAAGTTCATGTATTCCCCATGTGGAAGGTTGACTGGAGGGCTGTGGAGGCCAGAGTGTGTGGAAGCCTGAGAAGCCAAGGAAGCAGTGCACCTGGAACAGAGCTTGTGTACTGTTGCTATGGCAAACCTTCTGTGTGCCAGGACCTCTGTTAGGCGAATGGAAAGTGCAGAGATAAATAGAGCACTTTTCCTTTCCCTACCTTCAGTGTTATATGAGGATTTAAGCCTTTGAACATGGATGTAAAATATTTCAATATGTGTTTTTTTATTTTCAATAAAGTTTTCTTTTTAGTTCTCGGTGGGTAAAGGCTTCTAATATTTTAACTTTCATTTCCTTTTCTCTTCTTGCTTGACATTCCCATTTCAGAATTCAGTAACAATATTTTCAACAAGTATTTATTGAGCACCTACCTTGTGCCAACTCCAGTGTTGAAAGTGACTGGAGCAATCACAAACTTATAAATCCCTCCCTCCCATTTTTATGTGCCAGAATTGTGTGTTAGAGGTAGCAAGTAAGTGATTAACTGTTCAAAGTTGAGGTCCTTAACTTTGAATCATGAACCCTAATGGATATGAGGGTTCATGGACACTTTACAGGATTTACCAACCCCCTGAAATTATTTGTAACATTTTTGTATGGATGTAGATATGTGCTTTATTCTTGGAAGAGAAACTATAGTTTAATTAGATTTTCAATGGGGTCTAAAACTGATTTAAGGAACCTCAAGGTTCACTTCTGGAAAGTGAAGGGGTCTTCTAAAGAATGCATGATTTTCCATAACTTAGCCATTCAAAAATATTTAAAATGTAATTTGATTTTTCTCCTTGATTTTACATTCTCATTCTAAAGTCCCATTTTCAGAAAGTAAAGAGAGCCTGGATTTCCCAAAAGTCTGTTTATAGGCCCTACAATATCATCTGGTAGTAAATTTAGGTCATTTATGAGATGCCCCTTCAAGAGCCAATTCAGTTTTATAGCAGTTAGAAGCACATTGTTTGAGAAACATCATAGACATCTAGAGTGGGCTCCTGGATGTCAATCACCATACTTATAGCCCTTGCTGTCCTCCCAGCATTTAAATTATTTACTTATGACTCTGAAGCAGTGTAGGGAAAATTGGTCAATCTGGAGGTGTCAATTTACACTACTGTAATCAGGTTTCCTTTATTCCCTAGATCGTCCCTGTATATGTACAGGATATTGAGTATTAGATGTAATCATTGTGCCAACATAAGCTTAGTGAGCTGTCTGATTCTTCTTCTTTACTTTGACTGGTCCTTGCCAAAAATTAGGACATACTTAAAATATAATGACACAATGTTCAACAAGTATGTTTGCTGATATTATCTAATGGTTAAAGGAGGCTTTATGCCCAAGAAAAAGATGAGGAAATATCGCTTTAGTATTTACTGAAAGTTCCAGGGTGTGCCGAGTGGTCCTGATGGTGGAGGTGGAGCCAGGTTCATGTGGAGCCGTTATCCTGCTTCTGAGGGAGCACACAGCTGGTTTTGGCAGAGAAAGTTACCACCTGTAGTCCTTCCCCAGATAGTCTTTCTGGCTGCCCCAGATGCGTGTAGGATTGTCGTAAATACCTTTTCGTTGGTAAATTGCTTTGAGTAACAGCAATTATTCACAGGATGGCTTGGGAACAAAGTTATAGGGATCTACTCTCTGATCAAGCATCCAATCACATCCTGAGGGGTGAGTAGAGCAGAGGAATCCTCCTTTGTAGAGGAGGAGACAGTTCTCCCATTTAGGCCCTGAGCATCCCATATTGGGGGTCCTAAGGGAGTAAGAGCCCTGTAATGGTTTCAGAGTTTTATTTAATCATGAATTCCAAAAATACAGATTGGATTATTCTTGTAAACCAATCTGTTCATCTGGGCATGATTAAGTTATGAGTAGGGCGTTAACTGACACGTCAGTGAGACCTTGAGCCCCACCCCTCGGTGGGCGTGGTCTCAAGTATAAAAGGCTAGACAAGAGGCAGCAGAGAAAGCAGATTGAGAGAAGCAGGATGAGAGAAGCAGGAGATTTGGAGAAGGAGATTTGAGGAGCAGTTCTGATGTTGGAGTGAGC
>PVKH010042596.1:0-10807 GCA_004027955.1 Chaetophractus vellerosus
AATGAAAAAGAAAGAAAAGGATTGAAAGAACAGAAAAGTCATCTTGTATTTGAAAAAGGTACTATAAAATGTAGGATCATCATCACTAAGCCAGAGGGTTACGGGTTGTTTCTTTGGTTAATTGGACAACTGAAAAGAAGTCATCGCTTGGCATTCTTCAGATTCCCAAAGTTAAGAACTCATTAGAGAGGTTCTGAATGTCCAGGCCAAAAAAACAATAATAAAAATGCTACAGTACATAATAGATTTTGGATGCTTCAGCCTTTTGCTTTCTGAAACGTCCTGCAGATGTGTTATATTTATCTAGGCTTTATATAATTTAGATCAACAGACAATAAGTACTTATTGATTCAAACCCTTTTCTTGTTTAGGAGGCAGTCAAGTAATGTCAGTAAAGAGAGCTACGGCTCTAGGATAGTATCTAAGACGGTAGAACGTAACGGTCAGGTTCTTTTTAAATGTTAAAGTGATAGCATGACTTTGCAAATCATTTTTACTAAAATAACGGTATTTGGAAGTTGGTATTCCTTGCTTGTTTACTTCAGTTTGCATTGCTGGAATGACCTCCCTCTTGTATAATCTGACGTGGCAGGGCTAGATGCCAATGCACATGCTTCAGTAGGAATGTCTCAGGCTGTTTGCTACAGCGTAAATCCATGTAGACTGTGTAAAGATGCTGTGCTCCATAGTTTATTTTGTCTCTCGGCCATAGAGCACTAAGCCCTGGACATTACTGTGTACAATGGGTCTTGAATTCCACACCCATGGACTACAGCCAGCATCACACACAGAAGTTAATGACCGATTGTTATCTTAGCCCATAGCTTGCATTCCTTTTGATAAGACTATTTCAGCAAGGGGGTGGATCACAAAGTACAGGATTAATTAAGGTCAAATCCCAATGAAATGTGCAATCTATTTTCTCAAGGAAAGAACTTGGAAGAATCACAGGATGAATTTTATATACCAAATCCCAATTTAAAAAATAATGTTTAATTAAACTTGAAGCTTAATTTCCTTCTTGCTTAAAGAGACAGAATAGTAATGCAACATAATTTAAATGTGCCAGTGCATCAGCAGTCTGGAATCATTTATCACTGCTGTGAACTACTGTAATTTACAATGGTGATGAACCACCCTGAACATCCTAAAAATCCAAGCACATCTAAATCATCCAGCTATGCTGACACTGGTTTATTAACATCTGACAGTAAAAATTGGTCTCTGGGAAACCATTGAACTTGGGTCCACTGGTGTACTGTTATTTAAAAATGTGGGTTTTGATGGAGAGTGATCCATGAATTCAGCCCAGTGGCTCAGTGCACTAATCATTCCCGTTTTAATGCTTTACAAAAGTGCCAATCCCAACTGGGGATTCTAACTCCAAATAAGAATGTACTGAATTTCTGGGTCTCTTATAAGATGTATTTTTCTTAGGGGATTATAATGCCTTTTTTTTTTCCTCCTAATTATCCCCTGGTAATTTTTCCTATCATATTATGAAGTCCTTTAGATGAAATTAAAAATTAACTCTTTCTTGGAGCTCATAAGTTATCTCTCTTGAGCTAAAGTCCTTTGTATGTTTCAGGCTTTCTCTTATGATGTTAGAAAAGCTACGTTATACTTAAAGACTGTACTTAAAATGGGAATTTTAAAATGAAGACAGTGACTTCTTTCATTACTGCATGTGGTCACAGGATCATTCTTGTTCTCACTCCACATTTTGGGACATGGATAACTGCAATGGTGATGAAGAATCCCTGCAGGGGAAGTCAGAGTGGAGATAAGTTCAGAGATAAACTGACAGGTGTACAGGAGTTTTTGTTTTTGTTTTTTAGGACTATATCTTCACACAGTAAGAGTTAGCCTTCCTAGCTATCTGGTAGTTTGTAGAACAATTTAAACTCTTTGAAATATAAATAGCATTCTAAATTCAAATGGGATTAGCCATATAAGCAACACTGTAATGATAAGAGTAAATGATACTTTGCTTCTGCATCAGATATGGTTTTCAAATACTTTCCTAGAACTCTTGAGATGCTTGTAGTTCTGGAGGTTACCAAACATTTATGGGCTTCAGTTTCTGCACAAGTGGAATAAGTTTGATATAACTGCTTCACGGGATATCTCCCCTGACCTCAAGCCAGAAATGCGTGGCCTTCCCGTGTGCCCCAAACAACCCTGAGCTTATCACCAAGAGAAAATTTATCTCACACGATATTCATTCCACACATGTGTCTACTTGACTGCATATTATGGAGGTCAGGACTGTTTATCCAGCAATATCATATTTCCAGAGTATGTCTTATGACATAGAGTAGAAGATCAGTCGATATTTATTAAATGAAATAATGATCCATGTGGTATACAGGATTAATGTATGGCTAAGTAGGAGAACATATATGAAAATACATCCAAAATCTATGCATATATAAACAGCTCATTATTAAAATTATAATAGACAAGCCATAAAATCCTGGAGGACAAGAACCAGAGCTTTCGGTATTTTTGTTTGTTTGGTTGGATGTTGTCATCAATTCTAACCTCAGAACCTGACATAGGGTCCTACACATAACATATCAACAACACCATATCACAACATATCAAAGAGTTGTCATCGTTGTTGTTTGTAATGATACACTAAACTCAAATGTCAGTTCTTCAAAGAACCCTTTCCTCAACTCTTCATCTAAGTTGACTGTATAGTATATTCACTCCAAGCCCTCTGTGGTTTTTACCCCGGCTCTTATCATACTTTGTAACTATAGGGATCTCTGGGTATTTGTTGACTGTCCGTCTTTTTCACATAACGACTCCCTCCCTGAAAGTGGGGCAGCTGTTTCATAAACCTGTAGCTCCAAGGACTGAGACAGTGCCTGTTAAATTAGGAGTTGCTCGATATGTTTGAAGAAGGAAGGAAGGAGAGAAGGAAAGAATAAGGGAGGGAACAAGGGGGCAGAGAGGAAGGAATAAAATTCTATATTTAAATTTAAATTCAGTTAATGAATTTAATAAAGCAAGGCTCCATTAAACCAACAAAAGGTATTCAGCTTTGTGCATGCATCCCCTGCTTAGCTGCGTCCTAAACTGGACCTTTCCGCTTTTTTCTGTCTTCCCATGGGTGAGGCACAGGGGACAAGACCTGCATATCAACAGAAAAGTTGAGAGGGAAAAAAATAATCCAGACATTGGTTTTACAGGTTGGTGATATATTCGCAAGTTAAAAATTCAAAATAGAATTTTTTTAAATCCTTCAAAAGGTGAAATATATGGGAGCCAAATACTACGTAAATTCACACCGAAATGATCCAACCCCCCAAAAACTGGACATTAAGAAAAATAAATACCTATCCATTAAAAATGAAAGAAAAAACAACAAATGCCTACATTCTTTAAACTGAAATCTTGGGATTTATATCACAAAAGCAAATGAGAAATGTCAAATAAAGTTCAAGGGCAAGTTATGCAAATGGAAAATTAATGGGTTTATTTTTCTCTGTGTTAGGCATCATTTCCTAAACATTTGAAGCAAAGTGTATATTTAAACCACATTTAGATTTATCTTTGACATCTTTTTAAAGAAAAATAGGAATTAAAATGCAATTTGCATATGTTCTTGTACTTCATACTCTTTCCATCTTTTTAGCATTAATGTTGTAGGGAGAGCTATTCTTTTAAAAATGTCAAAAAGAACAAATTACTCAAAATGGCTCTGTGGAGTGTAAGTAGTCTGTTTTGCCTTATACTAATGTAATGAATTCCTTCAATAATATGACGTTTTTCCCAATTTTTCAAATAACAATCTTAGTGACTTTTCAATCAGAAAGCTGAAGGATAAGAAGAAATCTAACTCAATGTAAAATATTTCAGTACACTGATAGACCAGCCAGCTATTTCTTGAGGGCAACTTTAAATCTAAGTCAAGTCACAAATGAATTGAGACTGGTGATCTCCCTTCGTCCTTTGGAAAACTATGTATATCACAAAATCAGTATACATTTTGACATAGCTGGCAGCCTTTGCTTGAAATGGCTCTGAATCAACTGAGCATGGAAACTCAATTTGCCTGGGGATATACTGGCCTTTAAATAAAGAGGGCTGATATTCTCTGGTAGAAAAATAGAGAAATCTCCCAACATCTATAATTTTGTATATACTATAACTTTAACAGACAGTCTTGGTTTCAAGTCATCAACTGCTCATAAAATGATTATATATATTTTTTAGAACAGACGTATAATAAACGTTCTTTTAAGCTTACTTGAACACATTTTTTTTCTAAGAGTACTGATTTCATTACATATTTCCTTTTATTTCTCCCAGAAGATTATTTTTGCGTTAACTCTCCAGCAATGCTGGTCCTGACGAATGCCACCTGCTGATCACACAGCCCTGTGACAGCATTGAAGATTGCTAATGGTAACGTGGCCCTAGTGAACAGCTGACTCTACATCCCTGATCTAGCCCAAGGGGGCAAAGGGCCTGCTCAGACAAGACACGATGAAGCTACTTAGGAAAAAGGAGACCCAAATTAGGAATAAGTAAATGTGGAAGCAGTTATCTATGGGTACACGTTACCTAAAATAATCAAAACCACTGTGCACATTGCTTAAAGCCGCCTAATACTTGCTCTCAACTTGTATCCTCACTTCTTTGCTGGCACTAAGTAAAATAAAACTGCAAAGGTGAAGCGCCACATATATAAGCCAGCCTGTAGTGGGAATACGTAACTATTGTCAACTGTTTAATACCAGTGCGTTTTATTTTTCTATAATTTAAAATGACTTTGGATCACTGCACTCAATAATTTAGGTGGGGAGAAAAAGAACTTATTTACTGAACGCGAGAAAAAATATATTTTTAAATGTCTGTCAAGATATCTGAGCAGTAAAAGTCCCTTATCTTTATAGGGTTTTCTATACAGTACATTATTTGGGATATTTCAAGAGGTTGATTCATACATTTTTCAGACAATTGCTTTAAAAGAGCAAGAAATCTTGCTTACTCCATGGAGACATACTGCTGCTAAATTTTACTTTGCTTTTATAATGGCACCTTCTAATATTATTCTTGAAAAGATAAAACTTAAATTTTAAGCCAAAATCCTTATGAATTGTTATGGAAATGTTAAAGTAAAAACACAGAACAGTTGAGAGAGAGGGGCCGAAATGAGAGAAACTTGTCGGAAGACATGGTTACGATGACGATTTTAACAATAACAGTACTGTCATTTTTTAAAAAAGACAATTTCAAAGCAGGTTAAACTATCCTGAGGTAGCAGTCCGATCTCTCTCTATGTATACCTCTAGCTAACATAAGCAAGTCACCTAAAATAAAATACTCATACCATATTTTAAGTGATTCTAACTGCCTCGCCTTCTCTAATTTTAATGCATCCAAATCGTTTTTATCATAGAAACGAAGTTTGAAAATGTCAGCCAAAATCCAAATTCCAGAATTTTATTAACAACAAATAGTTGATTAAAGTGTTTATGAGATGAGTAAGAGAGAGGATCTCTCTGCTTTTTCTGCTATGGCTTAGCATCTGCCTCGGTTATTTCATGCAATCAAGCACAATGGGCGTTAACCTGTTGGTATGAGCAGTTTGGGCATTGTGTCTGTTACTTACAAGGGATATTACCACAGGAAAGTTTTAATCCCAGCTGAATGGATTAAGGAAAGGAATTTGGTTTGGATAAAACTTGTGTTGATGCTGAGCAGTGTTCAGCTGTATAGCTTAAGAGCCCAGTGTATTATCTTACATGTGATAAAGTAAACCAGCCTAAGTTATATGACATAATGGTTGATTTAAAACGCACACACACACAAATTAACCACTTGCTTACGTTCACAGCTAACTGTATATAAGCCACTCATAGATGCTTAAAATAAGAGGCAATTTGTTCTTGCCAGATTTTTAGCATCTTAAATGCCAGTACTCAAATACCAATTTCCTTATCAGCACGTAGACATGAAAGAAAAGGAAATAAAGCTAAATAAGATGGTACATAAAAATTGAAACGTGAATCTATCTGTTGAGTGATTAGTGGGAAGTTTTCTTTGGCGTTCAATTGTTACAGCTGCCCACAATGAGAGCAATTGCACTGGTTTATTCCAGCCCCTGGTTTTTTAATGTATCTCAAGACTTTCCAGACAGTGAAGTTTATTTTATTGAATGCTTTGACGTGGATTGTGAGCTGGTTTCTTTGAATACGTTCTAGAATCGATTTCTTCTGAAGATGAAGCGTATTACCACTGCAGCAAGAGAAATAATTAGATTTGGCCATACTGCTTGTACAAGAGCTGTCTCAAACAGATGGGGAGCCCAATCCTTCAGTGGCTATAAACAAATAAAATTCAAAACAACGCTATATTTCAGTAAGACAAGTAATAGATTAAAATAAATCAATGACTAGTTGAATATAAAGAAGATTCTACTTGCAGATTTCTATTTTCTAGATTTCTCCTCTCTCTCTTTCCCTCTCTCCTTTTCTCTTTCACTCTTTCCCTTTTAGTTTGGTCATCGTATAATTCTTTGGCACCAGTGCCTGCATGCAGCAATATGTTTTTGTTAAATATCAAAGCTTAATTTGCCCAGAAGGACAAAGAAAGTTGTTTTTAAACTTTGAGCTCATCAAGTTTCCATTCTAGAAAAGATAGATACTGCAGGCCAAATTTGGCTTTGATTCCCTAAGAAAATAGAGTAGTTTGAATTCAGATGGAATTGCAATTTTTTTGCACATGAGGAGTATGTTGGCCTCATAGCTTCAGTCAATAAGCTATGAACTTGTATGGCCCAAAGTTAAGTCCTTCAGTGAACTGTATATATTAAATCCAAGCCTTCTTCTTCAAAGGCCCCTAGCAGCGTAAAGAACACAAAGATGAAAGACTTGGTGAGAAGAGATAATTAAAACTTAATGGATGCTTATGGTATAAGTAGGTACAAAGAAAAATGATCACTTTAGGTATTCACAAAGAATTTATAAAAAGCTCTATGTGTTATGTGTTATGAGTAATTAATTTGGGATAGTTAACACCATGGTAATGAACCCTAAAAGATGTGGGTCAAAGCTAAGTGCCCAACTCTCTCTTTTGTTATGTTTTATGGGGTTATTATATTTAATGTAAGGAAAAAAAGACACTAAATCCAAGAAAGCAGGAGAAAAACTGACCTCTCCTGGAAATTTCTATTGTATTGATTCAGATTAAAGCAATGACCTTTTGATTTTTTGAAGGCTCTCCTGAACAGACTCTACAGATTAAAGGGCATGACATGTACCTCGCAAAAAACAGACAGATTAGGGCCTTTGACCGGCGGTTACAGAAAGTAGTATCTCTTGCTTTAGGTGTAGCTACAGAGGTATTTGCTCCAATTGCAAATTGGACACAGTCTCTCAGGAAATGGCCCATCCACCGACAAAGTAAGATATGGCCTAAGGGTGTCAGAAAGATGAGGGATAATTTTTAAAAGCTTTCAAAACTTCAATCTCCAGTAAGCTACCATATCTGTCTAGTGGCAGCTACTTTTGTTTGTGTGTGTCAGATGATTCTAGCTTGAATGAGCTTTTTCATACACATTCCGTTTGAAGAAAAGTCTTGCTGTGCTCTTTTCTTTTGTCATTCGTCTGTACATTACAGCCGCATTGCTTTCTCCCAACCCAGCCATCCCTCCTCAGTTCTGTTCTCCCTCTTCATCTCCCTAACACTCTTAAGTTTCTTAATGTAGCTAGAAAACACAATAGTCAGTTTGGCATCAAATTTTGAATATGTTGAAGGAGTTATTTTTTTCTTCTCATCTATATGATGTTATTTGTATAGTCCACGTACTACTCAATATTGTCAACATAGGACAAATACCAGCAGAAACTCAGCTATAAAACATGCCTTTGCCACAGGTGAGAGTAAACATAGATAGAGGGACAAACATTTAGAAAACAAACATGAAAACTAAAATGTAAAGGGAAAAAGAATATAGAGTAAGACTTACATTGATTTGTTGAGTTTGAGGATTCTCTATGTGCAAAGCAAGGCGCCTTGCATGAAAAAATCTAATATAATACATGTATAGATGACCTTCAGACACTTTCTTAACAATCTGAAGTTCCTAAGCCAATGAAACATGTAAAAATATGAACAGTGGTTTTCAGGAAGCATGTAGTCAGAACCTAAAGAAGAAAAACTCTCAAACTTAAAATTCTTCTGTTTAAATTTTTCTGTTTAAATTTAAAAATATTTCCTGATAGAAGTTTGCTGTTGCAAAAACTGAAATATAAAACTATAAAAATAAATCCACTCATGTAACAGGTCATAATCAGTACAAGCTGTTGAGAGAGAGAGTGAATAATTCACTTCTTCCTTATTAAAAAAAAAAAAAAGGACAGGAATCACAAGAAGTCACACTTTCATCATTTGATCCTTTATAGCTATGTCTTTCCGCTTCTCCTCAAGGATAAAAGGGCAAAGGTCTTCTTAGAGGAGTGAGTGCTTTGGAGAAAAAAAAATAAAAACCAGAATTTTTTAACTTTATTATACAAAAGTAGAGAGTGCATATTGCCAATCTGGTATCATTTATCCCCTCCACATTATTTATTGATTTATTATCTATTTATTGCTAAAATACTTTAAATCATTTCACCTATAAAAACTTCAGAATGCATCTCTCATAGATGACACTTATTTATTAATTTCTTTGATTTTACAGTACCACCATGCCATTATCATACCTTATACAAAAATAAGTTCCTTAATATTAGCTAACATTCAGTCCATATTAAATTTCTGATCGTCCAAATAATGTATTTTTACGGTTAGTTCGTTTAAGTCAGGATTCAAACAACAGGCATGCATTGCATTTTTTTTTCTCTTAAGCACCAGTATTCTATAATAATCTCCTCCTCTTTTTTATTGGTATTTATTTGTTGATGAAACCAGTCTTGAGGAGATTCAAAATAAAAAATAATGGCAGGAAAATTCCATGTAGGGGTCCGTGAGCTAGAATTGAAATATATATTTAAAAAAATAACAAACAGTATTCTTGTGGGGATGTATTGGTGTGAGTGTGATATACTTATTAAATAATATACAGTAGAGTGTGGACTTAGTAAGGGGTCCGTGGTTTTCACTTGACTGCACAGGGGTCCGTGGAACAGAAAGGGTTAAGAACCCCTGGCTTAGAGCAATACTAAGATTTCTCAGTGGGTTCAGGTGTTACCTGCCTGGTCCAGGTATTATAAAGTTCCCTGTTTTTTCACCTAAAAGTCTCAGTATCCTTAGATGATTATTACCTAAATCCATCATTCATTAGATGTTACAAAATAGTGAGTTTTAAATTTTATTATTCTTTATCAATTTATTAAACTGCCTGCATCTCAGTTTGACTGTAAGTAAGCAGCTGTGTCACTCTTTCTGAAGGTAGCAACAAAGTCTACGATTATTTGTTGTATCAATTGAGTCACAGACCTCGTGACATATCATGGAACACAAACCTCAGAAGGGTTCAGACTAGATATTGAAGGGAGTGAGTTCGATGAGGATATTTCTTCAGCAGATAGCAAAATTATCTGTGTCATTCAATTTGAGATGATGTAGGATAGAGGGGGAAAAAATCACGCCTCAGTCGTGAATCTGTCCTCTACAAATTTGGTAGAGGGACATAGGGTGGAATGTTTGTCTTCACTTTACTTAATACTATGAGGTCCTTCTGCAAGCTCTCCACAGATTTTCTCTATTAGATTATCTCAGAAGGCCACAGCTAATGTTGAGTCCATTTCTCGCTTTATATAAAAGTCAAACAGGCAGAAGGCTAAAAAATCCATTGAAGATTTTACTTGGTGTCTTCTGTCTTCTCCAAATAAAGCCAGTCCAGGAGAATAACATGTGAGTTGAAATAAGCTTATGTCCCAGAAGGCCCAAGGGTAAATAAAAGGTTCTGGCAAAGAATTAGTAAAGGCTCAGAGAGTGGCTTCCAGTAGAATTTGAAGGCATTATGGACCCAAACCAACCGAATCTCTGAGAGAATAAAAACAAGTTCATCTTTTAAATGTGCAAGACCCTTTCCACAATAGCTAGTCAGTTGACTCCCAGTTCTACTGTGCCACCAGACACAAAAGCAGCAAAATGTTCTCTTTCCTTGGCTGAGGAAGGCTCTTTTTTGAGCCACCTGTATCACTCAGTAGGGTATTTGAGAAGAATGCATTTCCTTTGCTCCGCCAGAGCTCCCTGTGAAGCCTGGGGCAGCTTCCTTCTCTCTCTCTCTTTTTGTCTCTATTCTCCCCTCATCACATCAACCAATAATTTAATGTGGATATTTAAGTTTCGAGGACTTAGTATGAAAAGCTTCCATACACAATTCCCTGCTTGTCCACTCCGTTTTTTCCAGTACCTGCAAATTACAGAGGTGACTTTGAATATTATGCCTTTCCTCAAGTTTGCACTCCAGTTAGAGATATTAAAAGCAGCATAGCAGAGGGCACAGGCTTTGGAGACAGGAAGAATGGAGTTTAAATGCTGGTCACACCAGCCACCTGCGTGTCAAGTGACCATAAGCCCATTATGTAACCCAGTTTCCTATTCTGTAAAAGAGACATTATAGCGTTTACTTTTCAGGACTATTGCAGAGGCTATAGGTTTCACATGTATCACACCTAGCCCAGTGCCTAGAATGTAGAAGACACTCAATAAACGTTGGTTGCTACTATTATTATTTTTAGAGAAAGCCCAATTCCCAGAACCAACGTAAAACCATTATGTTTCTTTTAACCATGAAGCAAATCTAGTCTTTAAATGAGATCATCTGCTTTTTACAGGC
>PVKH010042597.1:0-10812 GCA_004027955.1 Chaetophractus vellerosus
TGGGCTGCAGAAGAGAGGCAGGCATACAGTGGCATAAGAGAGAAGGAGATAATGGCATGGGGAGATGTGCTTGGCTCAAACCTGGAACCATGGACAAGGAAAGAGAATTCTGGAGGATGAGATGGAGGGAGGCTGGGGTTTGTGCATCACTGACCTGTGAGGCAAGAGACCAGAGCAGGTGCTGGGCACTACAACCAGACAGCAGTAACCTCAGGTTCCACTTGAGGGGACTTCTGGCACCACTGTCCCTTGTCGACTCCCAGGCTCCTTCCTGTCCACCCCTGGAGCCGTGTCGGTGGAAGACTGCCAGCCGTGTCCAGCTGGCTGGTTCTGCTCCCAGGCAGGCCTGAGCTCACCAGAGGCTCTCTGCAAAGGGGGCTGGTACTGCCCCAGGGCCTCTGCCTCTGGGCACAGTGCAGGTAAGGGGGCTATTCCAGATGTGGTGGGTGCTGTGGGACCTGTGGGGAGTCACTCTGGAAAGCAGATGTGTGGGACAATGGGCCTTCCCTTTGACTCCTTAGACCAACAGAGGTGAGAGGGTTTCCCTGTGACCTGCTGCAGAGGGGATGGAAAATCTTGTGCATTTGTGGAGCTCCTGTGGGCCAAGAGCTCAGCATCCCATGCAGAGTGGGAGATCAGGTTGAGCAGTGTGTTCTAAATGAGTGAGAAGGTGGGGAAAAAACAAAGGCCAGTTAAAAATGTCAAAGACAGAGCATCCCTTGGTCTGTAGGAAGGAATAAATGATCTGATCAAACTTTCTGACACCTTGATGAGGGAGAAAGAAGCATATTAATCCTTGGTGATACACAGGCTTGGCTGAGAGCAGGCAGGAAGTGTTGACCCAAGAATACGAGTAGAATTAATTCCCTCAACAGAACTGGGGCAAGTCTATTTTCTGGGATCTCAGGTCTCTTCCATGCCCAGGTGGGTTATAATCAGATAGGTGGTGTTGTAAATAATTGTAATAAAGTCGTTATAACAAAGTATCCGTGTTTAGAGCGGGTCTCCTTTTTTAGTCAGTACATGCTGAGTGGTGGCTCCATAATGACATTACTCTTAGTCAGTTGCATTGTGACAAGCTTTATTGCATCAAAAGAAAGGAGCTTCCTGAGAATTGATCATGCCCCTGTGCTTTAGTTTGCTAAAGGCTGCAAAGGCCATAAGCCAGAAAGGGGTTTGCTTTTGCAGTGGGGATTTATTAATTTGAAAGCTTGATTGTTATTTCCTACTGATGGATTGCCCCTTTTATTAATATAGTGTCTTTCTTTGTCTCTTATAACTGCTTCTGACTTAAAGTCTAGATTATCCAATATTAGCCTAGCTACACCAGCTCTTTTTGGATTACTATTTGCAAGGAATATTTTTTTCCATCCTTTCACTTTCAAACTGTTTTTGTCTTTGGGTCTAGGTTGAGTCTCTTTTAAACAACATGTAGTTGGAACATGTTTTTTTATCCAATCTCCCACCCTGTGTCTTTTGATTGGGTAGTTTAATCCATTAAACTGTATAGATTATGTTATTAGTGTAAAGACTGTACTTTCTTCAGCCACTTTGCCCTTTGGTTTTTATATGACATATCTTTTTATTGTCTCTCTTTTCCCTTATTTCAACCTCCTTTTCTGTATAATCTTTTGTGATGTATCTGACTGATCATATTCTCATTTCTGTTTTTGTATAGATTTTAAAACTTTCTGTGTGGTTATGCTGGGTGTATGTTATATAACCTACATCTTTAAGTTACTAATTTGAAAAGATCAATTTAGCTTCAGTAGCATACACATTCTCTGCTCACACATCCTTTGTTTCTCCTATTTATCTTGTTTTTTTGTTCCACTTTACCATGTTATGTTTTGAATGTCCATTATTAGGAAATATGGCTTTTCCTTGTTCAATTTCATTTTGATTCTAATAGGAATTAAGAGTAGACTTGTATATTGAGAATATAGCACTATTAAGTTTTACATTTAGCCTTTTAGTTACCATTACTGAAGATCTTCATTTCTTCTCCCTCCTCCAAGCCACTCTCTCCTGACTTTTCCATTCAACTTGCAGAACGCCCATTAGTAATTATTGCAGGGCAGTTCTTTTGTCGATGAACTCTCTCAGTTTTTATTTGTGAATATTTTAAACACCCTCATTTTTGAAGGTCAGTTTTGCTCAATAAAGAATTTTTACCTGGCAATTTTGCTCCTTCAGTACCTTAAATACATTATACCATAGCCTTCTTGCCTCTGTGATTTCTGATGAGAAATTGACATATAATTTTATTGAGGATCCTTTGTAGGTGATGAATCTCTTTTCTCTTACTGTATTCATAATTCTCTGTTTATCTTTGTCATTTGACATTCTGATTACGATGTGTCTCAGAGTAAGTCTATTAGTATTTATTCTGTTTGGAGTACTTTGCACTTCTTGGACAGGTATATTTATATCCTTCATAAGAGTGGAAATTTTTGGCCATTATTTCCACAAATATTCTTTCTGCCTCCTTTCCCTTGGCTTCTCCTTCTGGGACACCAGTGACATGTATGTTTGTGCACTTCATTCTGTCACTCAAAGCCCTGAGACATTGCTCAATTGTTTCTATTCTTTTCTCTGTCTGTTCTTCTGACTTTATGATTTCAATTGTCCTATCTTCTAGTTTGCTGATTCTTTCTTCTAACTGTTCAAATCTACTATTATCTCTAGTGTATTTTTTTTTTACTTTAGACTTTAGTTTTATTTAGGTCTATTTGCACGTGTTTATAGAGTATTTAGTTCACTCTAGAAGATGATGACACAAGGTCTCAGTAAGACCTTGGCCTAAATATATTTCCTTTACCTATATAGCAAGAGGCTAACATTAAACATGGAGGCTTTTGATTTGTGGCACTGAATGATGATATACACAGGGCATCATTCAAAAGCTACAATTAAGAATCCAACTAGCTTCTTAGCAATACAAGCCCAGTTGCGGTCTTATGGCCCATTTGCTTGACATTTGTGTTTTATACCTTGAAATTTCTTTTTGATTGCATGCTTGGAACTTGCATAGAAGATTTTACTTTTCAAAAGTCCTAGTATGGTGCCAACAAAAACAACAAAAAAAACCATCAACTCCTATTTTCTGGATCATTAGTCTCAAAGCTGGCATCATACAAAGCATAGCAAAAAATATGAAACTCTTCATGAATTTGCATGTTATCCTTGCCCAGGGGCCATGCTAATCTTCTCTGTATTGTTCCAATTTTAGTATGAGTGCTGACAAAGCAAGTACTCTACTGTAATTTTAATTTCTCCTATTGTGTCTTTCATCCCTATTGTTTCTATTATGTTTCTTTTATTTTTACAAATTCTTCTTTAGCTCTTTATATACATTTTCCTTCATGCCCTTAAATTGATTTAGATTTGTTTGAACATCTTTGATTAATAGTTTGAACTTGTGAGTGTTGTCTGAAGTTTTAATTTGTTCACTTGACTGAGCCATATCTTCCTGATTTGTATTATGGCTTGTAATTTTTGGCTGATATCTAGGCATCTGATTATCTTGATCACTTAACTCTGAAGGTCAATATCTCCCTCTTTTCTAGTATTTTATTGTTGTTTGGCTTTTTGTTAATTTATTCTTTGACACTTGATCCAACTTACTCTCTCTGTTTAGATTAAGCTGATGTTTAACAGTTCAGATTTCTCAGTTTTTCTTCATCTGATTCTTGCCCTGGATATTCAGTGCAATTTTTAAGATTTCACTTTTGTGCAATTGTTTCACCTCTAGGAGAAAGCTTCTCTTCCTCTGTTTCTTCTCTGGAATCTTGATCTGCTTTGTTTGTTTCTGTGCAGAATTTTCTCCCCAGCTGCTATAATTTATTTAAATTCTCTCCTTCACTCAGTGCCCTGTTTTCCTTGTACTTTTCAATTCTGGGACCTGTCCAATCTTATAACAGTTAATTTTAAAACTTTTTTTTTCTGTGAGGCTTTTCTGCTCCCAATTTCCTCCCCATTGTGGGATCCCACCCAGGGCAGCCAGATTGGGTAATTCCAGAAAGGTGGGCCACTTCAGAAAAGTCCATTTTGCTATCAGATGTTCAAGCTGACTGTAACTGGATTGCGTGAGGGCACTACATTTCCTGCCAGCAGTTCTCATATAGTGTCTCTCCCCTACTTGGGGGGCCCTTTTGTATGCAGCCTTCTTCCATGTTGTGTGTTCCACAATGCATATGCATGGAGTTCTATGTCACTTCTGTGAGTCATTCTGTAGTCTCTCTCCACAGTGATATGGAAGGGCTATGTTGCATCTGTGGGATTCCTAAGCTGTGCATGACTGAGTGAGAGGGTGGGGAATAGGACAGAATTTTACTACCTGATATTTTTCCATCCTCCAGAGTTCTAAGCAAATGGGATTTGTCCTTTTCTGTGCTAAATATCCAGAGATGTCTTATGTCATGTTGATATGGTATATCAGCTTTTTTCTTTTTAGGGCAGTGTAGTAGTTGGGCAGTTTGATGTAATTATGAATTCCAAAAATAGATATCAAATCATGCTTGTAAACTGATCTGTTAATCTGGGCATGATTAAGTTATGATTAGGGCATTGACTGGGCCACCTCAGTAGGGCATTGAACCTGACCCCTTGGTGGGTGGGGGAATTGAATATAAAAGGCAAGACAAAGGACAGAGGGAGAAGTTTTGAGAAGTTTTGATGTTGGAGTCTTGAGCTGGAGCCCTGGGAATAAGAGAGATTGGTTGTGAGGAAGGAGAGAAGGCCAGGGATAGAGATGAGCCCTTTGCTTGAGAGTTCACAGCTGGCCTTGTGGAGAGAAGCAAAGCCTAGAGAGCCTCATATTCTACAGCTCACCTTGTGGAGGAAACAGGAGCTAAGCCCAAAGAGAAATGCAGCCCCGGGAAGAGAGGAACCCAAGAAGTCTGAACCCTGGCCAAGGTTGGCAGCTGTCTTGCTCCAACATGTGGCAATGGACTTTGGTGAGCGAAGAAACTTATGCTTTATGGCCTGGTAACTGTGGACTTCTACCCCAAATAAATACCCTTTTTAAAGACCAACTGATTTTCTGATATCTTGCATCAGCACCCATTTGGCTGACTAATACAGCCAGTAAAAAGAATTTATTGAGAAATGGGGGGAAAAAACAGAGCTTGCTGAGAAATGGATGGCAAAGAAGGACAGAAATATGCACAAGATTTGATGTAGATTCCTCTAGGCACAGAGTGCTCATATGATTTTTAAATGCTATTGAATTAATTTGCTAGTACTTTGTTAAGGATTTTTGCACCTATATTCATAAGGGAAATTGGTCTGTAATTTTCTTCTCTTGTGATGTGTTTAGGTTTGTAGTATCAAAATAATGTTGATCTAGAGTAAATTAGGAAGTGTTATCTGCTCTTAAATTCTTTGGAAGAATTTGTGAAGGATTGGTATTAATTCATTTTTAAATGAATGTTTTGTAGTATACAGCAGAGAAGCCATCTACTCCTGGACTTTGGGATTATTAATTCAATCTCTGTACTTGTTATACATTTCTTGATGTTTTCAATTTCTACTTGAGTCAATCCTGGTAACTGTTTCAGTTTACTAAAGGCTGCCAAGCAGTATACTTTGGAGATTTATTAACTTAAAAATTACTAAATACTGTTACTTTAGGGATCTATTAATTTAAAAGCTACAGTTCTGAGGCTATTAAAGTGACCAAATTAAGGCATTATCAGAAGATGCTTTCTTCACAAGTTGTAGAGCTGTGGGTGATCAGACACATGGTGGCAGCATCTGCTCCTCTCTCCCCTCTTCTCCAGGCTTTTAGCTTCTGGCTAAGATGGCTTCCTTTCAGCACCTGTGTTTCATTGCTTTCAGCTTCTGGCTCTCAGGACCTCCTCTTTCAGCTTCTAGGAGATTTTTTTTTTTGTCTCTGCAGCTATTTTTCCCTTTGTCTGCAGTTTTTTCTTCCTCCATTTATAAAGAACTCCAGCAAGAAGATTAAGACCCACCCTGTGCCATGCAATCTAATTAGAGGCCCTTAGCTGAAATACTTTAATCAAAAGGTCCCACCTACCATAGGTTTACATAAACAGGAACAGTTTATCCCCAAGGACATGATTTTCCGGGGTCCATAAAAGCTTCAAACTGCCACAGTAACTGATGACTTTCAAGGAATTTTTCTTCTAGATTATTGAGTGTGTTTGGCATAAAATTGTTTGGCATAAAATTGTTCATAATATTCTCTTGTAACTCTTTTTGTTCTCTTTTTGTTTCTGTAAGGTCAGCAGTGATTTCACCATTTTCCTTTCTGAGTTTAATTATTTGCATATTTTATCATTTTTCTCTGTCTTCCTAGCTAAAGATTAGTCAATTTTATTGAACTTTTGAAAGAACCAACGTTTTGTTTTGTTTATTCTCTCAATTGTTTTTCTCTTCTCTATTTCAGTTGTCTCCACTCCAATATTATTTCCTTGCTTCTGATAACTTTGGGATTATTTGTTCTTGTTTTAAAAATTCCTCAAGATGTAAAGTTAGATTATTAATTTGAGATCTTTCTTCTTTTTTAATATAGGCATTCATAGCTATAAACATCCCTTTGACCACTGCCTTCATAGTTTATATATTTGTAATTAAACATACCAATTATTTATAATTAAACATAAATTATTATAATTAAAAATTAAGTTTATAATTGTTAAAACTTATTCTTGAATTGGCCATTTTATCAATATATTATGTCCTTTGTGACTTTTAACAGTTTTTGACTTAAAGTCTATTTTGTCTAATACTATGATAGTATTATTTTTATGTAATATAAAACTCTCTTTTGATTACCATTTGCTTTAAATATTTTTTTCATCCTTTTAGTTTCAACCTATTTCTATCTGTGGATCTAAAATATGTCTCTTATAAATAGTATATAGTTTGGTCATGTTTCTTTATCTATCATGCCAATCTCTGCCTTTTGTTTGGAGAGTTTAATTAATTTACATTTAGGGAAATTACAGATAAGGCAAGATTTACTTCTGCCATTTTGCTAATTTTTTTTGTAAGCATTATATCTTTATTAACCTTCTTTCCTTCGTTACTGCCTTCATTTTTTTTTTGTTTAGTTGATCTTTTATAAGACAATTTGAATCACTAATCCTTTCCTTTTGTGTAGTTTTTTAGATAGTTCCTTACAGTTACATGGGGTTGCCTATAACATACAAATCTATTACAATTCAGATTGTGTTCATTCTAACTTGACCTCAATAACCCTGTTTTTATATCCCTCTATACCTACCTTTTATATTGTTCATATCACAAATTTCATATGCATGGATTGTGAGTCTGGTAACAAAAATTGATGCTTGCTTTTTATGCATTAAAAATTTTGGCCTTATAGGTAGACAGCATTAGAAATGAAAAATGAAATAATGCTGGCATGCATATTTATCCACACTGTTACTTACACTGGAGATCTTTATTCTTTATTTCTTCATTTAGATACTGTCTAGTGCCCTTCCCATCAACATGATTACTCCCTTCAGTAAGACAAGTCTAGTAGCAATGAACTCCTTCAGTTTTTGTTAGTCTAGATATGTCTTAATTTCTTGCTCATGTTTGAAGGACAACTGTGTCAGGTACAATTTTTTTAATTGGGTTGTCTTTTTTATTTTATTTTATTTTATTTTTCATTTTATTTTATTTTTTATTTTATTTTATATCATTCATACATGAACGTACATAAACAATAAGTCTGTAGGAAAAGTTGTGTACTTAACAAAACAAACATGCATAACATCATACAGGGGTCCCATACATCACCCCAACAATAGCACCTTGCATTGTTGTGAAATGTTTGCTACAAATTATGCAAGAATGTCGTCAAAATATCACTACTAACTATAACCCATGTCTTAGATTTTGTGTATTTTCCCCCAACCCAGTTTGTCTTTTTGTTGTTGAGTTGTAGCAGTTCTTTATATATGATGGATATTATATGGAAAAGTTTTTCTGTCCTTTTACTGTGAACATATCTGTTTCTTTAGCTCTATAGCGACTCTCTGGTAAGTAGCATAGAGTTGAACCATGCTTTTCTATGTTAAATCATTCTGCTCATCTCTGTTTGGAGAGTTCAATTTCCATTTAAAGTAATTTCTTTTTTTTTTGGTTTTTAATTTTTATTTATTTATTTATTTTAATTAATTAATTTTTTAAAAGATACTTCAATTACATAAATGTTACACAAAAATTTTAGGGGTACCCATATGCCCCACCTCCCACACCTCCCACAACCTCTCACCTATACACCCTTCATCAGTGTGGCACATCACCTGCATAAAGTAATTTCTGTTAAAGTTTAAGGCCGGGCTGACTTTTGCCATTTGTTTTTTACATAGCTTATATTTATCTCTCCCTCATTTCCTCCATAACTCCCTTCTTTTGTATTTAGTTGATATTTTGCATTCGGATTCCCTTCTTATTTCCTTCTTTGGTATATTGTTTAAATATTTTCTTTTTGGTTACCATGGGTTTTATATTTAACATTGTATATTGGTAAGAATCTTAATTTATTTGATGCAAACTGAATTTCAGTGGCACACAAAATTTCTTTTCCATAACCCTGTTTACCCATCTTTATTTTATTATCACAAATTACATTTTTATACCTTTTTTGTCCAATAACAGAGTCATGAGTTTTGTTATGTATTTGCATTTTACATCATTTAAGAAAGAAAAACGCAAGTTAAACCAACAACAGAATTATACTAGCATTTATGTTTACCCGTGTAATTTACCTTTATCTTGACTATAGTTCTATATATTTGCTTGTTATTGTCTAGTGTCCTTTCCTTTCATCCCAAAGCACTCTCTTTAGCATTTCTGGTAGGGGAGGTTGAGTGGTAATGAACTGTCACAGCGTTTGTTTACCTAGGAATGTCTAGATTTCTCCCTCATTTTCAAAGGATAGTTTTGTCTGATATAGACTTATTGGTTGACATGTTTCTTATTCTTTCAGCACCTTTAATATGTCATTCAATTTATTTCTGACATCCATGGCATCTGATGAGAAATTGGCATTTAATCTTATCAAGGATATCTTATAGTGATAACTTCTGTGTTGCTGCTTTTAGGATTCTCTTTTCCTTGGTATTTGACAGTTTGACTATAATGGGTTTTGGTATGATTTCTTTGTATTTATCCTATTCAGAGTTTATTATGCTTCTTTGGTATGTATATTTATGCCTTTCCTACAATTTTGGTCATTATATTTTAAAATGGTCTTTCTGCTCCTTTCTCTTTCTCTTTTCCTACTATGCTTCTCACAGTGTGTATGTTGGCACAATTTATATGTCCCATGAGTCTGTTAGGCTCTGCTCACCTTTTTTTTTTTTTTTTTTTTTGGCTTTCTTATCCTTAGATTGAATAATTTCAATTGTTCTATCTTCAAGATTGCTAGTTCCTTGTTCTGTTTGTTCAAGTCTCCTTCTGAACTCTTCCAGTGAGTTTGTTATTTCAACTATGGCAATTCTCTTCTCCAGATTTTCTGTTTGATTGCTTTTTAAAATTTCTTTTTATTGAATACAATAAACCATATTTTTTCTGATTTCCTTTGGCTTTTTCCCATGTTTTCCTTTAGCTCATTGAACTTTTTTAGGAGAGTTGACAAAGTATTTGATTATCCTTTCCAAAGTCTAGCCTTCTTTGAGGATATTCTCTTTCACTTTATTTTGTTCATTTGAATGGGCCATCTCCCCCTGTCTCTTTGTTTGCCTTGTGATTTTTGGTGATTGTGCCTTGTGATTTTGGGCATTTGCATATTTCAATGTATTAACTCTGAAAATCAGATACACCCTCTTCCCTGCTTTTTTTTTTTTTTTTTTTGAAAGCTATAGTTTGAACCTTTACTTAAGGTTTCTTCTAGTTTCTAGTATTCTAGTTTTCTGGGCTGCTCCAGCAAATACCATGAAATGTGTTGACTTTAACTATGGGAATGTATTAGCTTGCAGGCTTACAATTCTAAGGCCATGAGTGCCCAAATCAACACATCATCAATGCAATACTTTCTTCCTCTGTCACATGGCAAGACGCATCTGCTGATCTCTCCCTTTTCTTCTAGGTGTCATGACTTTCAGCTTCTTGCTTCTGTGACTTTCTATTTCTATCTTCATCTCATTTTTAAAGGACTCCAGTAAGAAGATTAAGACCCACCCTGAGCCATTCCTTGACTGAAGCAACTTATTCAAAAGGTCTTACTTGCAATAGGTTTATACCCACAGGAATGGATTAGCTTTAAGAATGTGATTTCTGGGGTATATATAGATTCAATCCACCACATCCATCTTATGCTGAGCCTATTTTTCAGCCCAAGGCAAACATTTAAGGTCTTCTCATGACTTTCTGAGTGTCTTATCCTGGTCATGTATGATAGCTTTCAATTCCCCTGAATGCACTAATGATCCTGGGCTTCCTAATCGACTTCCTTTCCCACCCACACACAATAAAACTCCCCCTCTTCTCCTTCCAGGTTCCAGTAAGTGTAAATTGTATGTTTCAATTTTATCTTTTGTCCCACAGAGCCATGTTTTTCTCAGTTCCATGATACTTCTCCATTTAAGTGAATTCTGGGTTTAGCAAAAGAGATAAGTGCCTTGATTCAGTCTTTCACAGAGCCATCATTCAGGTTGGAACAGACATACAAACACACTAAATGTATGCATTGTGTGTTCTGTGCTTCCTCCATAACTAGATCTTGGCAACACACACTAGAACACAGACCACTGTCCCACAAACTTGCCAAACCAGGGAAGGGTGGAGTCAGAGAGGTGAGGCAGCTTTCCTGACATTTTACGTTGTCTC
>PVKH010042598.1:0-10816 GCA_004027955.1 Chaetophractus vellerosus
GCCCGTGAAACATGGAGCTGAGCCGCCCGCAAAACACAGAGCTGTGCTGCCTGCATAAACACGGAGCTGAGCCGCCTGCGAAATGGAATGGAGCCACCCACGAGCAGGGAGAGCCTTCTGTGTGGAGGGCCGACTCAGCGCATCACTGCAAAAACGGGGGGAGACAAGAAGCAGACATAGAAGAACACAGAAAAATGAACACACAGCAAGAGCAAGCAGAAAGGGGGGGTTATGTAACAAAAAAATAAATAAATTGTCATTTTTATAAAATAAGGGGTTTAGAAATAGTCAAGAACTGTGGAAAAATGATTCAAGACCAATGAAACATACATTTCTTAAATATTTGAACCTCAAGCACAAATACTTATTTCTTACCTTTTTGAAATGGGAATGATTTAAAAATTGAAACTCACTTTCAACTAAACATTTGCTAGTATTTTATATTTATGGATAAAACTTTAAAAATTCCCCATAATAAAGGATAAGACTACAGAGTAAAATTGTTGTCATAAATCAAATATCAAAAATGAAATTTTCTGCCTTTGCAAATCTTCTATAGAGGTTCTGAGTTTTCTAACAGCCTGCTACTTTTAACCTGACTTCAATTTATTTTCCATATCTGGCCTGCAGCATTGTGTTGTGGGTTCTTCGAGATTTCATTTCATTTGGAACTTCTTGTTACCAAGACCCGGCAGGTGATTGAAAAAGTCCTTTTGAACAAAATATAGTGCGTTCAGACATTCTATTTGAACACCAGAGGGCAGAAGAAGCACTTGAAGCGAAGGCACTCTAACTGCATACTTGTGCATCCTTGAGTTTTCAGACTTTTTAACATTGTAGAGTAGTAATATCATGGTAATGCTAGGAGTTCAGGTTTAGTTTTTTTTTGGCCACAGGAAGTACAGCATTATGTTAAAACTAAAAAATTAAAGTAGCTACGGCATGCTGAGAGTTGTAGCATTTATTTAATTGAGTGATAATGTCAACAGGAGGCATTGCTGGAGAGAACAACTTATATTTCTACATTAATAGCAATATGGTTGCAGAACATGTCAAAGTAAAGATGGCTTATATAATTTATTTACATTTTTAAGTAAAGTGTAAAGTGGCTTTCAGTAAAAGTTCTGGTCATTTCTTAGAATGCAAATTATTTGGTAGTGCTTTTAGTAAAGTAAGATACATTCCCTTCAATTATGATCAAAGACAAGAAAAGTAAGGTTCCAAAATTTCATTATTTTCTGTGCAGTGAACAGATGCATCTGTGGGGGTAAAAATGCAAGGTTCTGTTTTGTTTGTTTTTATCACTTTGAATAGAATGACAGGGAGTTGATGGCATTTGATATGGAGTTAGGTAGATCTAAATTTAATCCCAGTTGCACCACTTCACAAACTATGCGATCTTGAACATGCACTTAACCTTGTGTTTTTTTCTTATACATAAAATTGGGATAATAACATCTACACTACCATGGAGTTGTAAGCATGTAATGAGATAACATATAAGTTCTTATCACAAAGTCTGAATCATGGGGAGTGTTCAATAATGTCATTTGATTAAAATTTTTGAGCTGGAGATTTGCAGAAAATAGAAAAAATCATAGCTTCGCTTGAAAAAAATAAACTGAAACTTGGCTTTTAAAAAACTGATGAAAGAGAATGCCAGGAGATTATGCAAAATAAAGGCAGGTAACTTTAGTTAGGGACTTTGGCTGTACACCAATCAGGTGAATATTAGAGAAAAAATGTAGGGAAGAAAAAACTGTTCGGAAAACATTCTTCTTTCTGCTGTTTTTGGTGATATGATTTGGGAAAGTTATTTAATAAATTTGGGCATCAGTTTCCTTCTCTGTAAAACAAGTTGAATTATATACTATGTGGTTTCTAGCTTTCATTCCAGTCTTTACATTCTTGAATTTTACAATACCATGAAACATAATTTCAGTGATTTTATGAATGCAGCATTATTTAAAATGAGAATGATATATTTCACATATAAAGGTCATGGTTTGCAAAAATCATATTTGTGTAACAGCTTTTCACATCAGATATATGATGTTCCTAACTTCCACATCAGTATTCAAAATGCAAAATATAATGTAAAAAATCAGACTAGTAGCAATGCATGTGAAACAAAAATAAGATTATATTAAGAAAAAATTACTAAAGAAATAATGAAGTAAAGATGTTACACATTTATGCATTATTTAAGATATCTTCAAATTTAGGTCATAATGATTTCAAAGAGAATCTAAACAAAATATTTAGTTGGAAATGATCAATATCCTTTGGCTACTGTAGCTTTCCAGAGACTGCCTGCAAACCTATCAGTAGGAATGGAAGTCACTTTCTTAGAGAGAACCAATTGGAAAGGGTTGGTCAATAAACAATATATATACATATATATAATCTTTATATTATTAATTTTTTTGGACAAATAAATTTAGATTGGCTAATGTGGTTGCTTCCCATCAAAACCCAGCAAAGATATGATCTGAGTTTAGTTCAGAACAAAGAACCCCCTTTTAACCAAATCTGCAAAGGTAATAATTTTTAGCAGAACTAGGATTTTTTTTCTCTCTTAGTTCTATGAAAGGACATAATCTGGCTGATCAAAGAGAGTTTCTAGGGTAGTGATCCTGTGGGAGACTTTGTTTTTCAGTCTTCATTATAGATTGTGGCCCAAGTCTGGGCTAAGGATGAAAGATGAGTTACAAAGTGTAATTCTCAAAGCTTAACTTCAGATGCTAACATGTTTGCACATTTTAAAAAGCACAGGAATTCCATGAGAAATATTGAGGTGTATTTAAGATAAAGGAACATAACTCCATTAAATGCCTCTGCCTTATGTCTGAAAATGGTTTTCCTTTCCTATATTATTTTTTTTAAACAAGTTCAATATTCCTTTGAGCTATTCCCTAGATAATCTTGAACTTTTAAAGAAAATTTCTACAGTGAAATATTTTATATTTTGAGTACTCAGCAGCAGAAACTGGTCTGCTGAACATAAATTTGTTCTTTTTTCATTGATGAGAAACTCCCCTCACTAATGTTTATATTTTACTATTTTGTGGGGAGGGTCACTCATCAGATTTCAGAGGAAAGGCGATGTGCTTAGGAGGAGAGTTATGTGAAATGGGAGTGGTTTGTAAGCCTTGTATAACATTCACAGCTCTTTCAGACAGGAGCAGGGAAAGTGGTGGCAACCACCACCTCTGCAGCATCTCTAATTTATACTCTATTTGGAAAGTGATGTAATCTTGATACATCAGCACACAATCATTTTGCTTTTTTTTTTTCAATTATAGGACTCAATTGTTGTATCTACAGGTGCAAATAATTTGCTATTAATATGGATGGTTTGAGCCACAAATCCTTACTCCTGAAATATCCAGAAAATTAAAAAACTGTTTAAATGGACTGAATTGTCATAGTCCATTTTTTTAAACAAATACATGTAGCAACAGCTCCAATTGTGATATTCTGTGATATTTAACCTCAGAATACTAATACAGTAAAAAAATTTCCCCAGCTACAGCTCCTTTCTGAAAAAGAAAAAGAAAAGAAAGAAAGAAAAAAGACTAACATGGAATTCTTTCATGGAAAGGGAAAATGAATATAATTTAACATAAATTTCTTTAACACAGAGGCATATTATAAGGATCCTGCAGACAGAATATCTGGGTTATAATCCAGCTTGACCACTCACTAGCTTTATGACCTTGTGCAAGTTACTGCACCTGCCACCTGAGAGGCCTCATCTGTAAAATAGCAAGAATAATAAAAGTCCTTGGCTTCAAGGGTCATTATGAGGATTAAGTAAGTTAAGATTTGTAAAGCATTTACAAGAGTGCCTGCTTACCCTAAGTGTCAAATCATTCTTAAAAAAAACAAACAAAGCAAAAACAAAAGCAACAACAAAAAAGTTGGCACAACTTTCACGTTCAAGGAAAAACAGTGAATTCTGAACACTTACAATTGCTCTGCCAAAAAAAGAAATGCACTAAAATTGTGAAAATCAAGTCAGAAAACTTCCTGAAATATATTTATATTGCAGAATTATGAAAGGGAAAATAGAGACAGTTGTATAGTGTTTTTCTCAAATTTAAGTAATTTATTTAACAGGAGGATGTAAAGAGAATTCAGAAAGCATGGCTACCAGCTGTCTCCCCTTTAAGAAAGAGCATATGAAAAGACAACATTTTATTCAGTAGAATTTGAGGGGTTTCAAGTCAATTATTTTTCTCAGAGATTTAGAGGATTATCTTAGAGTTCTCGGTAGAAATATTAGAATGAGTCCTAAAGGGGGAAGACAGGCAATTTTTCTCTTTAATTTTTAGATCAATTAACCAATCCTGGATCATTTAAATAAACTATAATAAATTATTTCAATTACATCAATAAAATGAAAGAAAAAAGCCTTATATTTGTAATGCACATTCAGCATTTTAAACTGCAGAGTAATTTTTAAATAAATTTATAGGTTATGAAAGACATTTCTTACTTCCTTTAGCTGTTTTAAACATGAATTACACTATTTGGATTTATACTATTTATACCATGAGAACTTTAGGGTTCTCTAAAGTTTCTTCTCCATTTAAAAATGTATATTTTTCCAAGGTGCAATATAACAAAGAAACGACAAACTCATAGCAAGAAAGTAGTTCATTTAAAATGAACCATTATAACTGATGTGGTCTTTTCAAACTAGCAGTTGGGACTAAAAAATAATCTTGACATATGCAGAGCTATATGTGGTAAGTAAATACTTATTTGACATTTTCATCTGATTCAGAATGTTTGTTATTCTAGATCACTAAATCATCTTCATGATTCTATAGGTTTATTGGAGGTAAGCGCTGTATTCTCAGCATAATCTGTTCTTTATAATACATTCCATTTGCTTCCTATAGTACTTTTAAAATTATTATTCAAAAGAAATATGTTAAGTTATAATGAAGGATTGAAATGCTAGTATATCACTATTAATAAATAATTATAATAGAATTAGAAATAGAACGTGTGCTTAAGATAATAATTCATTTACTTGATTGGATACATACCGTTCCAGGTCGGGGATAAGGAATTCTTCCATCATACTGCACCCAACGATGGTCTGCACTTTCCTTATGAGCATATGGACCATTAAAAACTGCTCTGATGTCAGCCATGTTATATACACAAACAGCAGAGCCTTTGAAGATGGAGCTGAAAGAAAATAACATGCTTCTATCATTCACTGGTTCAGTCGACAGACACTTATTGAGTATACATTATATACTAGGTGCTGGGCCAAAACTGATCGAGCACATGCTATATACCAGGTGCTGTAAACAGAATGTGCCCATGTCCTCAAGGAGTTTATAATCTAATAATCATGAATAAAGTAAGATAAGTATGGGCAATTGCAGAAAGTTTTGGGTGCACACCGATGGGTACCCAGTATAGAGCAAATAGCTAAATTTTCAGGGAGGAAGTGACATCTAAGCTGACACCTGGTAGAAAAATAGGTATTAACTAGAAAAACTGGGGGACAAGGAAAAATATGAAGAAAAGAGTATTATATTTATCTATGTGGTCTTAAATTGTATTCAAAGTTATTATAACATAAGCCTTTCTAAAAAGATATAATTACCTATTATTTTAAAAAGTAATTATTTAGACATATGATTAATAACCCTCTCATTTATCTGCTTTCTTAAATTTAGTGAATGTACATAAATACTGGTTATTAAATACTTTCCTCGTTTGATTTTAGTTAAACTGATTAAAAATATTTAGACACAATCATTTTTGTTCCTCCTTGAATGTATAAGTTTCATTAATGTTAATCTCACAGGATTGGTAGCCACATTACTAATAGGCAGTAAAGCTCTATAGTATTAGTATATATATATATTGATATAGAATTCAACAATTTTTGGCAAACTAATGATGAAAAGTGTTAACATTGTCATCAGATGTAACTTTTTAATTTTATTTCTGGAAATTAAAAGACATTTTTCCAAGTCTAAAATGTTTCATGATTCCTGTTCTTAAAAAAGAGCTTGCCCTTATGATTTAAGAGATATATCATACCAGCACAACATAAATGAGCTAATGATTCTTTAACATGAATAACTCAACCATAATATACTTGGAATGACATTAATGGGAAACTTCAGGAGGTGATGGTAAACAGGCAGCTGGAGGAAAACCAGAAGAAACAAAGGAAATGGGGTGATGTTCCCATAAAAGTCACTTGCTCTGACTATGATATTTTACAGGAATGGTGCATCATGTTTAATACACTGCTGTTATTGTAGGTTAATTATGTCTTCTCATTGGACAAAGAATGGGACACACATTCTAATATTACTTCAGTCTTCAGGGAAGCATTGAAAATAAAACAATAAAGCACACTAAGAAGGAAAAATTGACTTGTAACTTCACACTATGGGTGGGCAGAAACTTGGTAGGGGAAAAAGAAAACTATCTTGGAGCTACATTTCCCTGGCACATATCTGCCTGGTGTGTGGAACACACAATGACTTCAAAGAAAGTTCTGTGAATGGAAAGGTGCCAAGAGAACTAGGGCTGAGATACTTAACTTCAGTAAGTACAGGCACTTGATCTTCTGGCATTTTGTTATATTGAAATATAAAGTAATGGAAAAATAGAGTCTAAAACAGCAGCTTCTTTGGATACCTTCTTTATTTTCTCCTTTAAATATTCACATTCAATATTTTATAATTTATCAAATAGTATTTTATTTTCAGGTATATTCTGAACCAATAGTGTATTTTAGTTTATATATAAAGTATTATGATCTAAGTGAGGGTCATGCCACATAAAGGGAATTATACAATAATTTGCATCCAAAATATTTTAAGAATTTATTAAAAGAAGGCCATAAGACCATTCCTCCAATACGAATACCTCCAATTCTTTCAATATTAATATTAGTAGATATATATTGATATAGACTGATAGCAAAACTGGTCAAAAGAATGAAAAATATTTCAAAGAATGTGTTGCAGGAGTAAAACTGTGCTTTGAACATAGTCAAATGCACTTATTAGATTAAATAACATTAAGATAATAGCATTCACATATTCTCTGAGAAAGCTCAATTGATGCTAGTTGAGCTTTTAAGAAACCCAGAATCTCAATGACAAGTATATGTGAACATTATGCAGAAAGATGGCAAGAATACAGGGAAATACATTAGGAAAACATTCTCATTTGTAGTCCAATTTATACTACTAATAGATGGCTCTTCTTTGGGCAAGTAATGCACACTTCCTCTGCATTAATTAGTGAGCAGTGAAATGGTGATAATAACATTCATTCCGTCCTTACAAGATAATGGGGAAGTGCAAATAAGATGAGACATGATGGCATTTACAAGTCAAGTGTGTCTCATCTCATGATTAAAGCCTAGTCAATGATTAAGACATGACATTTCTTTAGTATAACCTCCACGACCAACATTTTGGAAGTATTTATTATGATTGAACATGATTATACCTTTTGATTCAAAAATTCTATTCTAGGAATTTATCCCACAGATATACTCAGTCCTGTGGGGAATGGCATATGTACAAGGCACCACTGCAACATTATTTGTAACAGCAGAAGATTGGAAACAATTGAAACGTCACATACAGGGTACTGGTTAAATAAATTATGGCAATAGGTACAGGGGATATTATGCTGCTGTGAAAAGAACAAGGATAGTTTTTTGCACTGATATGAAAAGATTTCTAAGAAACACGAAGGGAAGATGTAAATTGCAGAAATGTGCATGACATGCTACCTAAAAAAAAAGAAGGAACAAAAAAGTATATATAACTCTATTGGCTTACATATGCATAAGAACTCTCTAGAAGGATTAAAAGCATTTTTCTGAACATACCTTGTTGTAGTAAATACTCCATATACTACAGGATTTCTTTCATCTCTTGTGGGGAGTAAGTAAATATCTTCTATAAATGGGAAAAATAATAATTATTCACTATAGTTTTTATTTTCCAGTGTTAAAAAATGTTTGCTTTTTCTTTAATTATGCAATGTTTAGGAGACTACTTAAAAAATTAGAATTTAACTCAATTTTAAAACTTTTAATGAAATAAACATTTTGTTAAAGAAACACTGTTTTCGTTTTACACGAATATGTGGTCTATCTACACAGTATAAAAGCATCCCTCCTCTAGTCCCCACCTTCCTTCAGCCCCACCTTCCTTCAGAGAATGTTAAACCTGGGACTCCTGTTATTCCAGGCAGCTGCCTTGGCTGCATGTCATACATCCTCCAAGGGAGAGGCATGTGAGGTTGGGAGCAAGGCCAACTCAGACCACAGCCAGTTATGCAACCGTGGCGAGGCCTATTCTGGGTTCCATGTCCTGGCAGCGTCAAATGAGATCAGCTTTTACTCCATACTCCCGATTCCAAACACACGGCAAATGGCTGATTTGAGGCTTGTCTCTGGTTGCAGTAGGCTTTTCCTGGGGTCCGTGTCAACTCTGCAATTCCTAGACCCTGCTTCACCATGTATGTCCTAGACCAGTCCTTTTCCCTCTCATCCACCTCTTTTGGAAACAAAGTTGCAAACAGAGAGGCAGGAAAGACGGCAGGGGCTGAATGGAGGGGAGGGGACAAAGGGTGGAAAGAGAGAGCAGGAATGTGGGCAACCACCTCATAGGCTCTGACCCAAGCCCCTGGCTTGAGGCTAAGAAACCAGGACTCAGAGCTGCTCTGATGCCTATGTCTCGAATCAAAGCAGCAGTAGGGTGTGAAGGGCCCATGCAAGCTCTCATAGAGTTCAAAAAGAGTCTGGGGTCCACATTTATTAAAGTACAAAATGTTGCTCAAAACCTGAACCCCAATATCCCTTTTGAGTTGAGGGAAAGGATCAGGAGACCAACACACGTGTGTAAGAGTGGTAAGAGTGTAAGAACAAATGCATGGGAGGACAAAGCTGCTTACTCACGCGTAAATCTTGATTGAAAAGATATTGCTTTCCCCTTCTTGGATAATTTCACCCAAATTATTATAATTATTAAAATTAAGGTAACAGTGAGAGTTACTGTATAAAGACTTAAGAAATGAAGGTTAAAAGATTGGTTTGCCCATTAGTTGTGTAACACTGAGTTGGACTTTTAGGTGTTTATTTAAATCATCAATAAATGAGATGGTTCATTTGACAATCTCCATAACCATTTCTTATTAAGAATATATAAATTCAAAGAGAATAGGGTATTTTTGACCTCCAGTTTAAACGACGTGTTTTCCTGAAATTACGTCAACTTATCAGTAGTTCAATTTTATGTTTGGTAACTCTGTGAAAATAGCTATGTAAATAGTATGGTATAGATACTAAACTATGAGTAACTATTGGTCTTTGAAATATTATTTAAGATGTCAGGGTGCATATACACAATATGAGAAGTCATTGATGAATGTTGAATATATACTTTAATACTGAAAAATATAATCCTGACAAAATCTTTTAATAATATGGATATTGATTTTTTATGGCAAAACAAAAACAAAGTTCAAGAAGATGAAAGCTAATGATACTAAATTTATGTACAATCAACAAAAATCCTTTTAGAATTAGCTTGGGGTAGCATAAGGAGGGGAAATGAAAGAAAAGAATCTCTCTTTAGCTTCTCTGAGTATCCCTTTTACTAGCAAGTCAGACACAGGTCACCAAATCTCCCGTGCTTTCCAGCAGAGGGCATCTATAGAGTAAGGAACCAGAGTGAATCCTACCTATTCTCCTTCCACAGTGAAAGACTGCATGGAAAATGGATGGACTGGATGTTGTAGTCCAAACCTAACAGCTTTCCTTCTCTTGCTGGAATTTTGTTTCCTTCCCTATCTTTGAGGACTTATAAAAGAAAGCAGCTGCTTCATTAAGTTGTGCCTAGATCTAGACCATCTCTATGTGCTTTTTGTGTACAAGTTTAATCAAAACGATCTCTGCAACCTATGGTGGGACCATATAGCTAAAATAAAATACATGCTGAGTTACTTAGTTAGACGGTAAGACTTTTCTTAGTATTAAGGAACGTGTGACTTACGAAGCTCATCAAAATGAGTATCTGCCCCATCACTTCCAGGAATTGAGCAAATCAATCTGGCCTTAAGAAAAGTTGTCCATTTGTTTATCAGGCTGCGTTGTCCTCCTACATCATTCTGAGAAAAAGGACAAAAAAGTAAAGATAAACGTTTAACTGCATGTTTCTGTCATTGACTAAAACTGGCGGTTATTACTAGCAATGTGTTTACAAAGACACAGAGCTTACATGTTTACTCCTTGAATTTTCAAAATGAAGGAAAAGACAGTTTTGTCCTTTTCCAAGAGTTTCCAACATGAAACTCTTCTCATTACACCAATGCAATGAAAGCAATTTTGCTCGAATGAATGACAAGATGCATGCAAGGCTACAGTAAATAAGTCGGACTTGGGTTTAAATACCGTATCTGCCAGTTTTTTGCTCCATGATCCAAAAAAGCCTATTTAATTCTCCAAGTCTCTGGGTTCTCATCTATAAAATATGAGTAATGTCTTGAAATATAGTTATTTTGATGATCCAATGGAATAATTTATATAAATTGCTTAGCACCATGCCAGGCTATTTGATTCAATAGAAGCTAGAACCAATATTTATATATTATTTCTATCAAGATCAAAATTTGCATTCTTTAGAAATATATCTCCTTATAGTCTGAAAAATAGTCCTTTTCTAATTTAGTACCCTACTAATTAAATATTAAACCAACATATATATATAATTACATGCATATAAAAGCAACACTAAGTTTTAAAGAC
>PVKH010042599.1:0-10806 GCA_004027955.1 Chaetophractus vellerosus
CATGCTCTGGAGGTAACTAGGTATCCCTAAGAACTGCTAGAGTTTCCTGAGGCATCTAATAATGCCAAGTGTGGAAAGCTTACATGTTATATTCTATATAGTTTTGTTTTGTCTTGTTGCAAAGCTCAAGACTTAATGTATGCAGGCTTAATCTGTAGTTGGTTTTGCATCTTTTGAGTGAATTTGTTCCTAGATTGACCCTTTTTGTTAATTTGTTTTCCAGGCTCTCTTCTCTCCCACTGTTCTCCCAATTCATTTTTGGCAATATAGAAAAATAAAGAAGCTCCATCTGCTGGCCCACTTATGTTAACTTGTTAGGGTGGCTCATTAGAGCTCTTGGTATTTCTTTAATATTCACAACTGAATCTGATGAAGGCAAATGGTACCAAATTGTCCATTTCCCCAGACTGAACAAATAGTGCTGCTGTAATATACACAGGCTCTGGCTGGGCTCACACTTCTATCAGAGTGTTTTTGAAATCATATCATAATATATCTGTATATATCACTTATGACTCCCACCCTGGAATATAGGCTTCTTTTTTTATTCCTAAACCCCAGCCTAGTATATAGCCCATAATATATGTTTGCTCATTTGTACTTTGTAATTCAATATATAAACCTATTATTTTATAAATAATTTAATCATATAAACACCTGTGATACTTTTCCATTCTGGATGTGCCACTTAGTGTCTGTCTTCAGTGTCTGTCTATATCCTCAAGCCTCAATTTTGAAAAGCATACTCCTCCCAGCATAAAATGGGGACATAAATACACTTTAATCACAGATACCCCATCTCCTACCCTTTTCCCCATTCCCAGCTATGGCAGTTTAAAGCTTTTGTGAACCTCCAGAAAATCATGTCCTTAGGGCTAATCCATTCCTGTGGATGTAAACCTATTGTAGGTAGGAACTCTTGATTAAAATACTTCAGTAGGCATAACCCAGGGTAGGTCTTACTCCTCTTACTGGAGTCCTTTATAAACAGAGGAACAAAAAGTGGAAGAGACAGATGAGAAATGCCCAGAAACTGAGAGAGAAGGCTCTGGGAGCCAGAGGCTGAAATCAGCAGAAGCTATGGAAGCAGAGACCGGCAGACACTGCCATTGTGTCCTGCCACGTTCCTGATCGCCCACAGCTGCAGCTCAGGGAGAAGGCATCTCCTGATGAAGCCTGCATTTGGACATTTTCACAGTCTCAAAACTAAACAAACTGTTGGTAGAAATATGGATGTTAAAAATGCTGCTGTTAAGGGCTAAGAAGGAAATGAGAAACATGTTATTGAAAACTGGAGGATGGGGGATCCTTGTTATATATAGAAGAAAGCTTAGCCAAAACATGTCCTATAATTACATGGAAATCAAAATTTCTAAGTGATAAACTTAAATATTTGAGGAGATTTCCAAGCAAAGTGTTGAAGGTGTGGCCTGGTTTCTTGCTGCTGTAGTAAAATGTGAGAGGAAAGTGATAAATCAAGGGAAGAATTGTTAAGCAAAGAGGAACCAGGATGTGATGATTTGGAAAATTCTCAGTCTATCCATATTGCAAAGATGCTAAATTAGGAGATTCACCACCAGGAAATTGAGAAAGCCAAGGATATGGCTGGTTAATCTTTTGCTAGTACCTTATATATGCACAGAGGGCTTTTTGAAGAGATTAGGCATGTGACTCATAGATTCCATCAGCCACCTCAGAAAAATCCAGAAATAGAGATGGGATTATCCAGGAATGATCTGCAGAGTTTCTTCTTGAAAAATGGGGTGAATTGCCATCACATACAGAAAGAAACATTGCCAGCTTGGGCTGGAAGAGACAGAGAGGATGAAATGAAAAAAGTTCATCAAATTCCCAAAATTCTACAGGCAAGAAACAGACTTACTAAACTACTCTGCTGGAACCATGTGCTACCTTTTATAATGGAGGTAAGTAAGACTTTGAGGTTGGAGGCTTTACCCAGAAGCCAGAGCCAAGTGCCACAGGGTATTATAGCAAGGCCTTCACATACAATGGAGTTTGTCCAGGTGGATTCCAAATATTTTGGGACCAGGGACTCCTTATATCTTTCCATTTTCTTGCTCTTTGAATGGTAATATATACAACTATTTTCCTATGCCTATCCTACCACTGTATTTGGGGAGCTGTTAACATGTTTTCTAGTTTCTTAGGTCCAAAGAGGGAGAGGGATTTCTCTCCAGGATGGATTATAACCAGAGCCTCACCCATACCTAATTTAGATGATTTCGTTTATACCATCTGTGAGGCTTTTGAGCTGATGAGACTTAGTCGAGATTTTGTACTTGAGTTGATGCTGTAATGGGTTGGGAGTTTGTGATACGGTGAATATATTTTGCACCTGAGATATATACAAATCTTTGGGGGCCAGAGGTATAACTATGGTAGGATGAATATTGTCCTTAAAAAGATTCCCTTTCCTAATCCCCAGAAACTGTAAATATGTTACCTTATATGGATAAAGGAACTTTGCAGATGGGATTAAGGTAAAGTTCTTGAGATGGAAAGAATACCCTGGACTATCATCCACTGAGCCCAATATAATCACAAAGGTCCTCATAAGAGGGAAGAAGGAACATGGTGTGATAAAGTCTTGACCAGCCATTGTTGGCTTTGAAAGAGAAGGGAGCCATCAGCCAAGGGATGCAGGCAGCCTCTAGAAACCAGAAAGGACAAAGAAACCAAGTTTTCCTCTAGAGCCTGGAAAAGGAACACAGGCCTGCAGACCCAATTTCAGGACTGTAACTTCCAGAACTATAAAATAATAAATTTATGTTGTTTTAAACCACCAAATTTTTGTTAATTTCCTATGGCAGCAATAGGTTACTAATACAGGTAGAAATTGTCATTATGAGAAAGAACACTAGAACTTTATTTTCCAGTTTTCTGAATGGACAAAAGGGGTGAGGGTGACAGGAAGAGAATAAAGCACTCACCATTAGAGGGTGGTGCATTTGTTGTAAAATTAATGAAAGGTGTTCATATGAACAGCAATGGGAGCCTTAGGGCATTATCTCACATGTAGTAGTTAAGACTATGAGCTTAGGAGTTAGACAGTGCTGCATGTGAATCTCAGCTTGGCTACACACTTGGTGAAGCAAAGTTTTGTTTCTGAAGCCTCAGTTTGCTTATGTATAAAATGGGAATTTTAATCCCTACTTTATGAAACTGATATGTGGATTGACCAAAAAATGCTATAAAGTATTTAGCATCTACCTGGCTCACAGAAAGCACTTTTTGAATCATACTTTTCACTCATTAATTCAACGAGCTTACTGAGTGCATACTACATGCCAGGCACTGTTTGAGATGTGAAGGATAAAGCAGAGTTTAAGAGATTTTAAAAATTCTCTATATAAATCATGAAATTTATATTCTACTGGAAGAGTTATATGAAAAACAAGATAATTAAGTAAAAATAAGTGCTCAGGAGAACCATAGAGAAAGGGAACATGAATTGTAGCTGGAAATGAAAGTGGGAAGAGGAGAATAAATTTTCCTTTAAGATAGGAGATAGAGCAGAATGTTTGTTTGCTGATGGCAATAAGCTAGTACAAAGGGAAAAACATGATTCAAGAGAGACAACTTGAGTAGTGTCCTTGAGTAGATGAAAGGAACTAGATATATTCACAAGTATAGGGCTGGTCTTAGATAGCTAGTACAGACATCTCATCTGCAGTTAAGAGAGAACGTAAAGTATATGGGACAGAAGCAGATGGGTAGATATATGTGGTCCTGGGAGTGTGGTCTTTTCTGATGGCTTTCCAGATGAATGGGAAACTAGGTCATCAACTGAGAGTAATGATTGGAGAGGAAAGATTTGATGTTGGAGAAAGGAAACAAAAGAAAGAAAGAGTCATCCAGAAGAGTAGGAAGGTGACTAGACTATTTAGACTCAACCAGGGGTCTGTGTGTTAGCCAAAGTAATTCAACAAAAAGAGAGATCAGTAAGGGAGGTGAGGATGTAAATAAAGGAGTGATGATAATGACTGACCATGACATTGTAGCTGGGAAAAGAGAGAAGAGTGAGCATGTAGACACAATGAAAAGGTGGTAGGATCAATGGACCTGGTGGGGTCAAAGAATTGTTGGAATTGAAGTACTAGAAGGGGCAAGAAGGACCTATGGACTCCTGCCTTTATTGTGGTCCAGGGGTGGAATTTAGTAGACTTCCCATGGGAATCAAGGATTTCAGCCTCTAGGATCTTAAAAGTTGATGAAACATTTTATTAAGAAAATTACCATGGTTCTTTTATAGTTCAGCCTCTAAGGTCTTAGCAAACTATGGGAATAATCTCCATACTTGTTTTTAAAGTATTCACAGAGAAGTTGAGCAAAATATTGGAGAATGACAAATTAGCTTTTGAAAAATCAGTAAAATCACTGATCTCCCCAAATACCATTCATACAGCTAACAAGCACAGAACTGCATGACTTTCTTAAAGGGGCCATTTCCTTCATATGGGGCAAGTAATTCATTTCCAAGGGGTGGGCTATACATCCTGGTTAACCAGTGTGAATAACAAAACTCTTTCCTATTAATGGAAACATCCCATTTTAGAAATGTCCCTGAAACTCTCAGTGTTTTATCAACACTAATTATTTTGAACCGACCACACTTTTCCAAATCAGAGTAGCAGACAGTGGCTGCCTGGTGGGCTGTCTGCCCCTGAAAACAAGAGAAGCACATTGTTTTTACAGTGCCCAGTACAAAGGCCCCAGAGGTTGGCTGTGGTGTTCATTCACTCCCTTAAAGGGACACAATGTCATTTGTTTATAAAGTGAGTATGTGAGACTAAGAACAGAAAAGAAATAAGGCTCCCAATGCCTCCGTCTTGCATATGGACATCCTCTAAGCAGGAATAAGCCTTTCTTGAAGAAAATGCTATTCTAATGGTCATTTAGGTCCTTCATCCATATTCACTCTTCCTTAGACTAGGTAATTTAAGAAAATTAATAATCCTAAGCACCTCTATATAGGAAGAAAATTATTTAACTCTCTCCCTACTTCCTTACCCCAGATCTTTCAATGACTCCAAAAATCCATCTCTCACCCCAAAAAGCTATTTGTATGCTGCCACCTTGAGAGGAGTTGTTGAACGTAGCTGAGTAAAGTCATCGTGATGTTTCACACTTAATGATCAAATGCGATTATCTGCCTTTATCTAAATGTGAATAATCAAAGCAGAGGAGCACATGATCTCTATTATTTCAGTCAGCAAATGAACTTCTCCACCCCGGACTACACTCTCTTTGCTGCATACCCAGACATATCATATAAGTGGTGATGAAGTCGGGGCAGAAGGGTGAGGAGGACTTTGTTGTTATTAGACTAGTTGCAGGTTTACAGAAAAATCATGCAGAAAACCTGAAAGAGTTCCCATATAATTCCCCACACCCAGTTATTCCTGTTATTAACATATTGTATTCGTCTGGTATCTTCATTACAATTGATGAAGCATTATTATTATTATTATATTATTAATCATAGTCCATAGTTGACAGTAGGGTTCACTCTTTGCGTTGCACAGTTTTATTCTGGAGATATATATATATATAATAACCTAGATTTAATCATTTTAGCCACTTTCAAGTATACAATTCAGTGATGTTAAATATGTTTACAACGTTGTGTTACTGTCACCACTATCCATTACCGAAACTTTTGAGAAGGACTTCTTTTTTAAAATAAAATTTTTTGAAGTATATAATTCGTACTTGAACATACATAAACAGTAAGTGTATAGTAAATGTATAGTAAAAGTTGTGAACTTACAAAACAAACATGCATGTCATCATACAGGGTTCCCATACATCACCTCAACACCAACACCTTGCATTGTTGTGAACCACTTGTTAAAAACTGTGAAAGAGCATAGTCAAAATATTGCTACTAACTATAGCCCATATCTTACATTTGGTGTATTTCCCCCCAGCCCACCTGATTATTATCACCCTGTCTTAGTATTATATACTTTTTATAGTTCATGAGAGAACTTTCTCATATTTGTCCTGTTAATCACAGTCTGTCTGAGGAGGACTTCTTGAAGCAGGTGAAGAGAGGAAGACCTAAAGTGGTGGGTAACATCTGTTTCTACTGTTACAATCATACCTCTTTCCTTTCAGCAACTGCTTGTTTTAACACGGAGGTGCCCTGGTTGCTGGCGGCAACCCTCATTTGTGACACTCTGACAGCACACAGCATATCATCCCCACAGTGGTCCCCTGGGCCCAACACCAGATTCTCTTGCATATTGATTTTTCTCTCATCCCATCAAGATATCATAGCTGCCCCCTCACAGCATGGGTTGAGATGATTCCTCACTCTCAAGCAGGACAAATGTGTGCTGGCAGCCCTGTTCTTGGAACATTTCCCATGCTGCTCTGGGACTTTTCCATTTGCTCCTTCTGGGGTTGGGAAAATGAAAGCAAGGACCTCAGAAGACCTTAGGTAGGTCTGAAGAAGAAAAAAATAAACCATCTGGTTTAAAACCTGATCAGTAATTTATCTAATCTTTGCACTCCCCACCACACTCCCTGCCCCAAAACTTTTGCCATGGAAGATGCTGAGAAAGAGAAAATAATTCTGGCCTTGAAGTTGAAAGATGCAGATGTATCTGAATTTAAGTGGTAAATCACTCTGGCTAGCTCTGCGAGGTGCTTAAATTATCTGAAACTGGTTGCTTACATAATTAGTGTTCTAACATTTTGGGATTTGTGGTTACACACAGCACACATGTAGACTGGTGTTTCTGCTCACAACTAGCAGCTTGTTGTGATGTCTCAGTCTATATTTGAAGATCAAAATCAGAAACACAGGACGCAGCAAAGACAGCCACAAACAGCACTGATTGGACAAATGTTTGAGAGTTTCCAGGATGACTATGTCATGGTGATGCTTGAATTTTTTACTACAGTTCAACTATTCAGAAATTGCTGTTTGGGCAGTTTTACCGATTAGACAAGATCTTGAGAGGCTACCTAATTCTTTCTCTTGTTTCCCGCCTAAGAGAAGTCCCCAAATGTACCCTCAAGAAAAATTTTCATCTATTCAAATGCACATCCCTTAACTCAGCTCAGGCTTTTATCTGTTGATAAATCAAAGGACTCACACACAAATAAATTAATACCTGGAAGGGTTTCAGGGACAGCTTCCCTGCATTTCCCTCCACTCACCATTTCAGATACACATGTGTACACACACATATACACACAAAGGTAGTCTTAATAGATTGCTGGCATATGAAATCCCTGTAGCGACAGAACATAATTTTAATCCCAAGGTTTAACCTCCAAATACTCCTCAGAGAAGTAACACAAATTTATTCTGAGTGATACCAGATTATTTCATGCGAAGAGTTTTTATAGAGGGAAGGCACTAGGAAGATTATGGGATGCAGAGAAAATGTGGCAGAGAAGATAAAGGTTGTCTGTTTCCCAATTTTGTAAAAATACATACAGCTCAAAGGAACTATGATTAAGTTACATATTTAGATTTGGTTTGTGTCATTTTCATAAAATATGTTGGCTTATGCAAATTATTGGACATCTCTGATGTCTAGATATTCCATTTTTCTTTGATTTTATTTCATTTGAACTAATTTTGTCCAAAGAAAACAGTTGAACATATCTTCCTTTCACTTCAAGTTTTAGAAGCAATCTATGCTCTGAAATATCTTCTGAAATTCTATAAAATGCCTTGTAGAGTCAGTTCTGGAGGCCATACTCTTAAATTTTGCTAGTATACCCACTCATTGAAGTTTTTGCAATTCTAGTTACTGTCTGAAGCCGAGATGAGCATTTTCCTTCTTTATTTATCTCCATATTAGTTTTCCAAGATGCTTTGACAAATCCCACACCATGGGTTGGCTTGAAAAACGGGAGTTCATTGGCTCACAGTTTAGAGGCTAGAAATCTTGCTTCCTCTCTGGGTCAGTAACATTCTGACTGGCTGACAATCCTTGGATTCCAGTGCGTTGACTTTCTGGCTCCTGGCTCCTGCTACTACCTTTCCCTTATAAGGCCTCCAGTGATAGGATTAAGACCCATCCTGATTCAGGTGGGCACACCTTAACTACAAATAACATCTTCAAAAAGTCCTGTTTAAAATGGGTTCACACCCACAGGAATGGGATTAAGAACATGTTTTCTCTGGGGTTCACAATACAATCTGCCACATCCTCCTCCCAATTTTCTCTTGGAACTTCTACAATTACTGAGTCCAGGGAAGAGTGATGGAAGGGGAGAAAATATCTTCTATGAAGTCCTAAACAAAACCCCTTTTAAGGATCCTTTAAGAAAATTTTGCTGCATGTAAGGTATTTGGGGAGATCAGTGATTTTACTGATTTTTTAAAAGCTAATTTGCCATTCTCCAATATTTTGCTCAATTTCTCTGTGAATACTTAAAAGACTAGCATGGAGAATATTCCCTTGGTTAGCTAAGATCTTAGAGGCTGAACGACAAAGTGACCATGGAAATTTTCTTAACAAAACAGGTCATCGCTTTACATTTGTGTGTTAGGGTCACAGGATTTTTTTTAAAAAAAAGAAACACTGAATGTCTTAAAATTGACTTTAAGGCTGTGGGCTTTCCCTTTGCCATGATAGAGCTTGTTCTTCTTCTTGAATCAGACACTCTGGTGTAAAAGCATAGCTAAGAAAAGAAGGGTTCATCAACCTGGTAGGGCCAAAAGAGCTAAGGTGAAAATGTTTGATGGTAGGTTTTTGTTTATTGTTTGTTTTAAATTTCATGGATGCTGTAAATCCTGTTACTGTCTGTAAATAATCCTTGTAAAGAATGCCAAGAGTAGAAATGGGTTTCTCTACATGAGAGCTGGATGGCATTTGGGTTCCTTAAATATACAATGATCTCATGCCTCTTTCAAAGGTAAATCTAGTCCACCTTCGACTTTTGCTACTGTGTCTCAAAACAATGACTAATAAAATGTCCAGAAATCCATTCATTTAATCCTGATTTTTCAAGCATAAGGGATATTATTATTAAAAAGAACTATAATAACTATATCTTTTACTGCTTATTAGCTATAAAGCATGGGAATTTCATTATTTCTTTTAGTGCTCACAACATTTAAGATCTAGGTTTTATTATTTTTTTCCATTTTACTGAGGAGCCTGAAGGGTGAAGGAATTAGGTAACTTGTCAAACGTCTACAGAACTAGTAAGGACAGTCAAGGAAGGATATGACCCACATAGTCTAACTCGCAACCAAACACACAGCCAAACAGACAAACACAGGGCCAAATAGTGCACATTTAGTACATTTAGAGAATAGATTTTATTTTAGTAAATTATAATATCTACATATTTATTTCCCTGATTATAGCAGGAAATGATTTTCTGAAGTTAAAATCTGAGTCAGAAGCCTGAAAAGCATTAGCCATTGTAACCTTGTCTTCTGTGAATTGATTTTCCATCTTCCCAGCAGTCTATGTTGCTTTGAGATGAACTCAAACCTAACTCCCCTTTGACAGGAAAGGAAGGAACAAGATTTTTATAATGAGGAGTTTCTAATTAACTAGTGTATACCAATGATTTTGACAGGATTTTTAACATGTAAAATCATGGCACAACTTTATACAAACTCCATGTAAGTTTAGCACATTTATCTTCTTATTCGGTCCATTAACTTGATGTTAATGTAGCATTACATTTAACTTGAGCTTTTCTCTGTTTCTTTTTCCTTTAATAGTCTAACCTCTAACTTTGTTTATTCAGTACTAAATAATGGTACTTCCAAAGCTGTTCTCTATTATTTACTTTTGCCATAATGTTGTACATCTACTCCAGAAAGAAAAGTTAATGAATCATTTCGACTTCTACACTTGAAATAGTTCTCAAAAAAGCATCATGTAATTGAATGTACCTCCTACAATTCTCATATTCATTCTTAATCCATTTTAGGCTATGTACACAACTGGCTAGATATTAGCTAGTAGTCAATAAAATCTGGATGTTGCAAGTATTGAAAGTGATATCCTGATGTTTTGATTTAGTGGTTCCAAATATGCAGTATTTTTACAGAGTATTATGAAAGTATTTACAGCATAGTCAATTATATACATTAATTTAGTAATGCCTTCTCCTCACCTCCATGGCCAGTTATTCAACTGCATTTATGCAGGTTTCCATTCTGTGTCACACTTCTGTAGAACATGAAATCCCAGCTCATTTCAGCCCCGAAGGTAACAAGTGAAATGAATCTAGAGAGGTCAGTCTGTCTTAGGAAACAGAAGGCAGCTGGGAGGTAGTGTTTAGATGCTATTCCTGGCTGTGCTAATGACTACTTCAGCTACCTTGGAAAAGTTACTAACTCCCAGCCTCTTTGGTCCATGGATTTACTTTAGAGTAAACTAAATAGTTATCATAGAAATGGACTGTTCTAAGGTTGAGGTGGATATTAATACCTAAAAGGATGAATGGTGTAAAAATTACTTTGGGTTTTCATGGAGAGGTGGATGTGATAGCTGACAGTGTCATATCCGTTTAATTGCTGAAGTCTATTGTTGACTCTTTCCCTGCTAGACGTGCTTTATATTCTTGTGGCGTTTTCATTTCTATCCTACAGCTGCCTCTTTTCTGAGAAGACGGACATGACCATAGGACTTGAGACCACCTAATTTGCCAAGCTCTTGGAACCATCAGTATTATATACTATTAAGAGTTGAGGAAATGATTTGATAAAGAGCACTCATGGGGCCCGGCTAGATAGCTCAGTGGATAAAGAGCTCGCCGGTGTACCACATGGGAGGCCCCGGGCCCGGGTTCGGT
>PVKH010042600.1:0-10807 GCA_004027955.1 Chaetophractus vellerosus
ACAATGGAGAAAAGTAAATGTTCCAATGTGTATGTAGTATATTCTGCTTTGAAGCCTTGGATTACCCATGGATAGGACACTAGTAGTATTGTCAGAAAATGACATCTAGTGTTATATTTTTTAATTGAATTTGCCTTGGAAGTAACCATGCATGCCATGAACACAGTAAGAAACAGCTTTCTTCATCCTTTTACATAATAATTGCTCTCAAGGAGGACAAAAATTAATTGACAGATGGAGTATCCAGTTATAGAGTTAACTGCACAGGGAAGAAAGCTGTTATGGACAAAGTTTCAGACTTTCTTGGATTTTTTTTTTCATATCTGCACAACAGAGACGTGATGAGTTGCCAGCACCTAACAAGCCAGAATGCTGGCCCTAGAGAGCATTTATGATATCCAGCCAACAGAGAACTGCTTTCTCTCCCAAAGGGTGGTCTCCAAATCTGTTGTAATTTTTGGCAAGATTTTTATATCACAATTGAAAACAGATGCCTTTTCTGCCCTTTTCTTTGTTGTCTGAATTACTACCGTTCAGGGGGTGTAAGCCATGGTGCTCTCTAACGTACCTTCAGAATGCCCTGCAAGAGTCCTCTATTGATGTACAGTCTTGCTATGAAGCACTTATTCTGCAAATAGAGAATACACATATGAAGATGCCAGGTTTGTAAAGTTCTGATAATCTGTTTGGCACATTCTGAATGTTTCTTGTCACAAATCAAAACAGCCCTAAGGTTTAATATAAAACATCTTTCTGGACAGTTTTTACTTTAGCATATTTAATCCTAAAGGAAAATATTTAATGCTAAAGGAATATGTAATCCTAAAGGAAAACCAAAGTACATATACTTTGGTATATGTACTTCCTAATGGACTCTATTGAATATTATTATAGGGTATGACCCTAAAATGTGTTTGCAAATAAATTCTTGATTACAAAAGACTTAATAGACATAAAAACTGAACATAATATGTGGACTTTGTTTGGATCCTGGCTAAAATCACCTGAACAAGTGGGGAAATTTAAATATGGACTGGTTATGAGATGATATTAAGGAATCATTGGTAATTTTGTTAGGTATGATAATGATATGGTGGTTATGTAAGAAAATATCCTATTTTACACTCTAATATTTGGAGATGAAATGTCACATCTACAATTTATATTAAAATACTTCAGCAAAATATCAGCTGAAACAAATATGGCAAAATATTAGGTGATTTAGGTGATGGGCATATGGGGTTTATTATAGTATTTTCTCTACTTTCTATTTGTTTGAAAATTTTTTTAATTCAAAGTTATAAAAATTCTTTGCACACCAGAGCATGTGATTTGTCAGCTAAATAACGCAGCTTTATGATTCTAGTGGATGTTGCTTTATTGTGCCTTTTTGCTGCATCCACAAATAGCAGAAGACCTGGAAACTAGGCAATTTCTTCATCCATGGAACATTACAGTAAAAATGAAACAATACCCTTCCCCTCCCTCTCCTGCCCCTCCATAGTATGGTTTTGTAATTTGGCCTATTATGGGAGGTAAAGTAGATTAAAAATAGAACTGAGAAACTTCCTTAACATGATAAAGGGCACATATGAAAACCCTTACTGCTCACATCATGCCTAATGGTGAAAGACTGAAAGATTTCCCACTAAGGTCAGGACAAGGATGCCCTCTGTCACCACTGTTATTCAACATTGTACTGGAAGTTGTCCTCTGTCACCACTGTTATTCAACATTGTACTGGAAGTTCTACCTAGAGCAACTGGGCAAGAAAAATAAAAGGCATCCAAGTTGAAAAGGAAGAAGTAAAACGTTCCCTATTTGCAGATGACAGGATCCTATATACAGAAAATCCTAAAAAATTCACAACAAAGCTCCTAGAGTTAATAAATGAATTCAGCAAAGTGGCAGGGGTACCAGATCAACACCCAACAATCAGTAGAGTAATCTGAGGAGAAAGTCAAGAAAAAAATTAGTTACAATAGCAACTGAAGGAATTAAATATCTAGGAATAAATTTAGCCAAAGATGTCAAGAACTTATACATGAAAAACTCCAAACCATTGCTAAAAGATATCAGAAGACAAATAAATGGAAGGACATTCCTTGTTCATGGATTAGAAGACCAAATATTGTTAAGATGTCAGTTCTACCCAAAGTGATTTACAGATTTAATGCAATCCCAGTCAAAATCCCAACAGTCTCCTTTGTAGAAATGGGAAGCCAATTATCACATTTATATGGAAGGGTAAGGGACCCTGAATAGCCAAAGCCATCTTGAAAAGAAGAATGAAGTTGGAAGACTCACATTTCCCTATTTTAAATCTATTACAAATCTACAGTAATCAAAACAACATGATACTGGCATGAGGACAGACATATAGGCCAACAAAATCAAATTGAGGGTTCAGAAATAAATCCTCACTCTGTCACCAACTGATTTTTTGACAAGGGTGCCAAGTCCACTCAATAGGGAAAGAATAGTCTCTTTAACAAATGGTGGGGGGAAAACTGGATATCCATATGCAAAAGAATGAAGGTGGAAATGTAAGATATGGGCTATAGTTAGTAATAATATTTTGACGATGCTCTTTCATTTTTCATTTTTGTGTAACAAATATTTCACAAAAAAGCAAGGTGTTGGTGGGGTGATGTATAGGAGTCCTGTATGATGATATGCATGTTTGTTTTGTGAATTTGTAACTTTTACTATATACTTATTGTTTATGCATGTCCATGTATAAATGATATACTTCAATAAAATTTAAAAAAAGAATGAAGGTGGACTCCTACCTCACAGAACGTACAAAAATTAACTCAGAATGGATCAAAGACCTAAATGTAAGAATCCAAACCATAAAAATCCTAGAAGAAAATATAGGAAAGCATCTTCAGGACCTTGTGATAGGCAATGGTTTCTTAAACTTTACACCAAAAGCATGAGCACCAAAAGAAAAAATAGATAAATGGGGCTTCATTAAAATTAAAAACTTTTGTGGCATCAAAGGATTTCATCATAAAAGTATCAAGACAACCTACAGATAAAATATTTGAAAACCATATATCCAATAAGGGCTTAATATCCAGAATAAATAAAGAAATCCTACAACCTAACAACAAAAAGACAAACAACCCAATTTTAAAAATGGGCAAAAGATTTGAATAGCTATTTCTCCAAAGATGACAAACAAATGGTCAATATGTGCATGAAAAGTTGCTCAATATCATTAGCCATTTTCAAAACCACAATGAGATACTATTTCATACCCACCAGAATGGCTACTATTAAAAAAATGGAAAATAAAAAGTTTTGGAGAGGTTGTGGAGAAATAGAAACACTCATTCATTGTTGGTGGAAACATAAAATGCTGCAGCTGCTATAGAAAACTGTTTGACAGTTCCTCAGAAAGTTAAGTGTAGAATTACCATATGAGCTGGCAACCCCACTTCCAGGAATCTACCCCCAAAGAACAGAAAATAGGACCTCGAACAATTATTTGTACACTGGTGTTCATAGCCACAGTATTCACAATTGCCAAAAGATGGAAGCAACCTAAGTGTCCATCAAGAGATGAATGGCCAAACAAAATGTGGTATATCCATACAATGAAATATTATTCAGTCATAAAAAGGAATGCAGTTATGGTACATGCAGCAACATGGATGAATCTTGCAGACATCATGTTGGGTGAAATAAACCAAACACAAATATTGTATGATCTCACTGATGTGAATAAGCAAGAATAAGCTTAGAGGAAGTAAATTCATAGAGTCAGAAGCTAGAATACAGGTTACAGGTTACAGGGGCTGGGGGTGGGAGTAGGGTAAGGGGAGTTAATACTTAACTGGTACAGAGTTTTCTGTTTGTTATGACGGAAATGTTTTGGTACTGAACGGTGGTGATGGTAGTACAACATTGTGAATGCAGTTAAAACCACTGAATTATCTATTTGAATGTGGTTGAAAGGTGGGGGGTTTAGGTTGTATATATGTTACTAGAATAAAAAGTTAAAAAAACCGATAGGTCTGTATAACACAGAGTAAACCCTATTGTAAACTATGGACTAGAGTTAACAGTATAATTATAATAATATTGTTTCATCAATGGTAGCAAAGGTACCACATTAATACAAAGGGTTAATAGTAGAGAAAACTGTGTGTGAGGGGAGGGGTATATGGAAACTCTGCATACTCTACATAATTTTTCTGTAAACCTACAACTTCTCTAATAAAAAAATTAAAAAAGAAACTAAAACTGAAACATATGGAATCTGAAGGCTGGTATTTTGAACATTTTGCTTCAACCTCAAATTTTAAAAAAAGAACAATCAAGTTACATTTACCAAAGTCATTTTTGTTCCTTTCAAAATGTATATCCTACAACTTGGGTTATATTAATTTATATAAAATGATTGGCACCATCTTAAGGACATAAACACCTTTTTCTTTCCTTCCCCATTCAGAGATTTTTGAGTTGTTATTGTCACATCCACGATGCTGTTTTTTGTAGACAGTATGTTTTTGACTATAGTACATGCCAGCGTATGGTATTGATAAGACTTTTTACCCTTAGGTATTTTGATACCCAAATGCTAAAATAAATCATATTCCCATTTCAACTGAAGTGATTGGTGGAAATAATAAATTCATGTCGCAGTGTGGGCTGACTCGCATGACCACCAACACATGTTGTGCTTTAACTTCCACCTACATTTAACTCGTGAGTTCTCTTTTTTCTTATTTTGCATTTACACTAAGGTCTGCAGTTGCAAATTCAACAGCAAAGGCAATCAAGCTGTAAGTACTGGTGCACACTGTTGTTTTACTTAAAACAACACCACCAAAACAAAACAAAAACAAAAAACAAACAACAACATTGCCCAGATGGAGGTATCTTGATTTTGAATTAGGATTAAAAATAAAGTCCCAATCTTATTATCATCAACAGTGAATACACTGAGCTCCAATCTAGTAAGGCAGTGTTTGAGATATTGTGTGGGAGAGGTTGAGGTGGTGGGATTCATTGAAGAGAAGACCTGGTTTCTGTCTTTAGCAATTTTCAAAACTGGGGAGATAAGAGTAACAATTACTATAGAGAGTATATGATAAGCGCCAAATACATGCCATGGACTGCAAGTGTGGTACAAGTTCAAAGACAAGAGATCATTTCCAGATGGGGCCATCATGGTTTCCAGGAGAATTTAACATTAAAACAGAAACTTTTAGGGAAAGGTAAAATTCTGACAGGGAGAAAAAGAACAAGGGGCTAGTTCTATATGGAGCGAATGAGTATACCCAAAAGCAAAGAGTGTTTGGATAATTACAAATCAGCCAGTTTGGCTAAAGGGAAGAGTCCCTATTGGGACTGAGCATGGTGAGTGCAGGAATTTTGACTCTGCCTGGTAAATGCTGGAGGAAAGAGTAAAGGTTTTGGGTAGTACAGTGAGTATGGCTGTACTTTAGGAGCCTGTTCTGACAGTGATGACCCTGAGGTGGAGGGTCAGGAGAAGAGACCAAGATAGGAGCATCAAATAAGATGACACTGCAAAGCAGTCCAGGTTGGAAAGGCACTAAAATCACAAATGTGGGTGATGACAGTAGGAATAGAAGGAAGGGATGATGACAAGACCTAGCGCAAAAGAAGAACCAATTAAATTTCATGACTGAATTTGTCCTCTTGAAAGAGAATGGGAAAATCACCCACATTTGCATTATTTCATTGATGCAAGCAGTTAACTGTAAATTTAAAGTACTTAATATGACAGAATTAGATTTAATATAACCAATTATAAGAAATATTTATAAATATAATAATTTATAAATTACATTTATAAATGTAAATAATAATTCTACTATAATAGAAATTAATTATAACATCATTCTAACTTTTATATTACATCTGTAACTATTGGACATAATAATCTCTAAGAATGAAATAAATTATTGGTTTAGTTATTTAATTTCCATTTAGGCCATAATTCTTTCTGGATAATCAAATTCCTGTTTGGGAATTCTTCACATCCTATTGGAATAAATTATAGCAGTTAACAATATGCCAACTCATAATTTTATGAGGCAGAAAAACTCAAAATCTTTTTCAACATTAGTCATGCTAAATCATTATTGAGCCAGATGGATTATTTTAATTAACAAGTATGCATAAGAAAGGGTTAAAGGATAATGAAGTATACAAAAATATATCTCTTCTCCAGTCCTCCTCAATTAAAAGCAAGTGTTTATTTTGTATGAAGAAACTTACAGAAAACTGATCACAGGAACAATTTGTTAGTTGCACTGAGTAATTATTAAATCTAACCTGGCCTTGCACTCTTTTTTTTAAATTTTTTTAAAATTAATTTTTAATTTATTTTTTATATATCTATATACATTTTTAGGATACATTGATTACATAAATGTTACACAGAGATTCCAGGAGTACCCATATGCCACCCCCCCACCCCTCCCACAACCCCCCACATGCACATCCCTAAGTGTGGCATAACGCCTCTAATAATTACACACATCGCATTTTGGGGCTTTGCCATCAGATGTAGACCACAGTTCAGGCCATAGACAACCCTCTCTTCTTTACAGTTCCTGAATGATACATGATCATACAAACTGGCCTACATCCTCCATTGCAGCATCATCCATGACAATTCCCAGGTCCCACCCCCCAAAAAAAAACCCGCCTCTTTTTTAAAATTTGTAATTTCTTTCAATCTATTTTTCTATTTATTTTACGATTTTACAATAAAGGTCCTTTTAACAGCTGAAAAAAAGCCATTGATTATACACTTCTGGATAGATCATATGGCATGTGAATATATCTCAATAAAACTGCTTAATAAACAAATAAATAATTGTGCAAGAATAGCCAGAAATAGCAGCTATGTACAGCAGGGGAAACAGAGATTGAGAGGGGAGAAATTTCCTTGTTTGTCTGTTTTTTATTATTATTATTGAAATAATAAAAATGCTTTAATAATGATTGAAGTGATGAACACACAACTATGTGATTATACCACATACCATTGATTGTAAACTTTGGATAAATTGTATGTTTTATTAATATGTATCGATAAAATTGATTGGTTTAAAAAAATAGGGTGGGTTAGGGGAAAAATATACCAAATGTAAGATATGGACTATAGTTAGTAGTAATATTTTGATGATGCTCTTGCAGTTTGTAACAAATGATTCACAATAATACAAGGTGTTGGTGGAAAGATGATGTATGGGACCCCTGTATGATGTTATACATGTTTATTTTGTAAGTTCACAACTGTTACTATACACTTATTGTTTATGTATGTTCATGTATGAATGATATACTTCAATAAAAATATTTTAAAAATATGTCTGTTAGCACATTTGAAAGAAAACCTTTAATTCTTCATTATTAATTTATAGGAAAGATGACCTAACTCTTACAATTACTAAGCTTTTACAGAAAACCTAATAGGGCTCTTAACTTTCTCCAGTCTTGACTGCCTTTTTCTCCATCCCCCAAAGTTATGAGGACCATGCTGCTGGGGTGGGGGGGGGGGAACTAACCCAAAACTTTAATAGAATTTATTGGTTCAGAAGTAGAATAAAAGTACTTCGAAAAAGGAGCAATAGCCCTAGGGGAGAGGAAGCTGTAGGCAGACCTAGTAGAAAGTCATGCCGGGAAGGCTATCTTAAGAAGATGTTACTAGTGTTCTCCAGGGGAAGCTCACAGTCAGCCCAGGTGGCTCTGCAAGGAGGGAGCCAGGGAATGAACCCTCTGGCCTTCCTCTCTCCCCTCCCCCTCCCCTCCTGCTGACCATCCCTCTTTGTCCAATTTGGAGGCCCAGGAGTGGAAGCGGGGTGCAAGAGAAGGCAACAGTCGCAATTAGCAGTGTCTTTACAAAATATGACACTTTGGGGGGATAGTTTAAGGGATATATTTGGTTGATGTTCATAAAATGTTAGAGCTGGAAGGATCTTGAGAAGTAACCCTCAGCTTCATTTTAAGATGAGGAAATGGAGCTCTGTAGGGGTAGCAACTTGAGTAAAACTAGTTGGCACAGAGTTAAGAAGAAATGTCAGATCTTTGGATTCCCAGTCCTGGCCAGGTAATTTCCATATATTTTCCCCAAATACCTCAGATCCAACCATGCCAGCTCAGCCAGTGTTCGACATAGGTGAAGAGGCCTTGATAATTAGTCAAGGGAATGTATGAACATTACAGACATAGCCTTTGCAGGAGGACCTGCTTTTGTAACTGAAGCGAGAGTCTTGTGGATAATCTGGAAAATACAGAAATGGGTCAAAAGGAAAATAAAATCCCCCTCCTACTAACATTTTGGTGCTTTCTTATTGGTTTTTTATTCCCTAAGAAAATGCACATAAATATGCATGTGTATGCATAATTAGAATACATTGTACACGTAGTTTTATATCTTCTTTTTTCACTTACTATATCATGAGAAGTTTATCATGTAGTTAATTGTCTTAGAATCTGAGTTTTAGTACCAGTAATTTTTTAAATGGCTGTAGCATAGTTTTTAAAAAACCCTTATTATGAGACAATTGGGTTGTTTCTTCTTTTCTGCTATTATAAATAGTACTGCAATGGATATTCTTGTATATATAAATCACTGTGCTTATCTTTTTCTCTGTCATACAATTTTATAAATGGAATTACGAACATTACCAAGCATTTCCAGTGGTCCTTTCTTTGGGGCACAGTGCAAATAATCTGACTCTGGGGCCACACATCCCTGATCTATCCTGCTTCTGCCACCTCCTGGATGTGTGACCTCAAGCGTGTTACTTTGCTTTGCTGAGCCGCATTCACTTATATGTTGAACAGGGATCACACCACCTTTCCACTGTTTTGTGATGAAAATTACATGAGACCGTGCTTTTAAAGTGCCTGACACATGAAATGCTCAATAAATGCTCCCTTCCTTTGGGATGTATTAGTTTGCACGCACATGCCTGCCCATGTCTGGGTGTGCTGAATGAAGGGAAGAAAGTATACTTAGAAGATCCTATTCACTATCAAGGAAAAGTAAAACTGACTTGAAAATAAACAAATTTAGACTATAACGACTTCTATTTAAAGTCTAAGATAATTATAGTGAAGACAGAACTGGAAGTTCTCAATAGTTGTATTTTTCATTGTACTGGTTTGCCTGGTCACTACTTCTAATCTCGTTCCCTTTCCCCTTCCTTCCGAAGTGCTCACCTTCAAACTCTACCAGCGGGCGAAGCATGTGTACAGCGAGGCGGCTCGAGTACTCCAGTTTAAGAAGATATGCGAAGACGCACCTGACAACACGGTCCAGCTGTTGGGGGAGTTAATGAACCAGAGCCATGTGAGCTGCCGGGACATGTACGAGTGCAGCTGCCCTGAGCTGGATCAGCTGGTGGACATCTGTCGGTGAGGCTGAGTGCAGCGTGGTGGGGTGGGGGGATGCTGCCAAAGAATGCCGTTTAAAATAAATGAAAAAAAAAATGCAACATTTTCATAATCTTCTAAGTGAAAGAAAATCCTTCCCCATGACCTAGATGAGGGGTCTCCCATGACAAAGAGCTGGACATATCTGTAGGATTAAAGAGTCTAGACCTGGCTGCCTGGCTTTATGAGGATCCAGGTTTGGAGTCAGCTGTTTACAACATCATAATAAAGACTTTTCCATCTTTGGATGATTAGGCCTTTCAGGGAGGTTGCTTTTTTTTAATACGTGGGCTCTGTGGTTTTTTTCCTTATGATAAATAATTTTTCAACTTTTAATTTATTGTAGTAACATATATACAACTCAAAATTTCCCATTTTAACCACTTTCAAGTGTACAATTCACAATGTTGTGCTACCATCACCAACCTCCGTTACCCCAACCTCTAACAGAAACTCTGTACCTTCTCCTCACTCCTCATTCCCTGACAATCTGTGAATTCACTGTCTGTGAATTTGCTTATGTATACATGTCATATAAGAAAGATTATACAATATCTGTCTTTTTGTGTCTTGCCTGTTTCATTCAGCCTGATATCTTCAGTGTCCATCCATGTTGTAGCATGCCTCAGAATGCCATTCCTTTTTACAGTGGAATAATATTCCATTGTGTGTGTATACCACATTTTGTTCCAATTTCTCTGCATCCTTACCAACACTTTTTATTTTGTTTTGTTTTTTAATAATAGCCATCCTAATATGTGAAGTGATATCTCATTGAGGTCTTGATTCACATTTCCCTGATGTCCAATGATGTTGAACATTTTTTCATTGCTTAATGGCCATTTGTATGTCTATCTTCTTTGAAGAAATGTCTGTTAAAGTCTTTTGCCCATTTTTAAGTTGGGTTACTTGTCTGTTTGTTGTGTAGTTGTAGCACTTTTAAAAAATATTCTGGATATTAAATCCTTATCAGATATATGGTTAGCAATTATTTTCTCCCATTCTGCAAGTTGTCTATTCACTTTCTTGAATATCCTTTGACATGTAAAAGTTTGTAATTCTGACAAAGTCCATTTTAATCTCTTTTTTGTTGTTGTTTGTGCTTTTGGTGTCATATCCAAGAAATCACTACCAAATCCAAGGTTATAAAGGTTCCTCTTATGTTTTCTTCCAAGAATTTTATGGCTTTAGCCCTTATGTTTATTCCTTGATCCATTTTGAGTTCATTTTTGTATATGGCATGAGGTAGGGGAACCACTTCATTCCTTTGAACGTGGATAACCAGTTTTTCCAGCACTATATGTTGAAGAGACTATTCTTTCCCCATTGAGTGGACTTGGCATCCTTGTCAAAATTCAGTTGGCAATAGATGTGAGGG
>PVKH010042601.1:0-10808 GCA_004027955.1 Chaetophractus vellerosus
GGATTGTGGTGAGGGTGACATGAAATAACTACATGTTAAACTCTCAGCACAGGGCCTGAATCTTAGGAAGCTCATGTGAAATGTTTGTGATTATTATTAGCCATCTCTAATACTACACAATCCCGGCTTTCCTTGACAATATCCAATCATCTCAGTTTACTTAATGGGCAAAGTAAAGGAATTTCAGAATCAGGACTCTCTCAGTGTCAAAAAACTGAGGTGATAGTGGGCTATCAGTACACATGATAACATCAGGAAGCTGGCCAGAGGAATCTGAAACAAGAGTTGAACAAAGACATCCATTGTGGTTGAATAGGGAGGGGGAGCCTATGGTGGGAAGTTAGATTGGGTCTAGCAGTGGAGAGGGATTCCCAAATATTTATTAGTTATTTTTAGTCACTTATCCCCAAGGCAAAGGAAGAAATGGTGCCTTTGTTGATTTCTAAAAAGTATTTGAACTGCAGTTTTAAGCACCAAACACTTTAATTACCAAGCTTAGCATGTTCTGGGGAGTAGCACTGGCATTATTCTCCACCCTTCTTTTTTTGCCTTCCACAGAGTTTCCGTGACAGGAAAACGCTTTGGAGAAAACAAAATGCAATGTTTTGCTCAGTCAAATGGACTGTACCCTATTGTCAGGGCTTAAATTCTAAATCACTCTGGCTGCTCAATATGGAACCCAGCATAGAGCCATTGTCAGAGAAAGGTCGGGTGCAGTTATTAACACAGAATGACAGCTGTACTTCAGGAAACAATTGCCCTCTCCCGTCCCTGCAATCTTCACTGAAGTCTTTCCTGACAATCTCTTCATTTCTATACATTGTCAGCAAGACCTTGTCATCCATCTTGACTCTCTCAGAAGTTTGGTCTTAAGGAGTGCAGGGTAACTTGCAGGTAAATAAAGGATAGAAGGAACATTTAAATCTCTGGACAGGTCAATTCAATGAAACTTCAGTGAACATTTAACATTTTTGTGGGTGGCAAGACTGAGGCAACTCTGAGTCACAACCTTGAAGTTTTTAGAGCTTTCCCCCTCACATACTGAGTTTATGGGTCCTTTGGCCACAGGGCCAGTGGTGTGCTCTCTATGGGGTCTAGTCTTCCTTCATTTTATCTGCCTGAGGACTTGGTCACTGGAGGCAGCTCTCCAGTTTTGGGTGGCCTCAGGCCAGGCCAGCTAATAAGCTGCTGTGATGTCTTAGCACTTTGGTCCTGGCATGGCTTGACGTTCTCCTCCATCGTGCTTCCTTGAGGTTTAATGTACCTATCCTGAACAGACACATTTCTCTAGACTTGCAGGACTGAAGCGAAATGAGCAAAGCTGAGAGATTTTGTTTTACAGATAAGAGGTAGAGAGAGGTTAAACCCCTTGCATGATCTAGGAGTGGGAGAAAGGCAGTAATGCAAAATCTTGTAGCGTCCTATGGTTGCAAAAGTTATGTATCCTGATCTAGCGTGGGACAGGTCAGCACTGTGCAAAAGCAGAGTGGCAAACTATATCGACAGCCGCCCTTCTAAATGCGTATCCAAGTGCGTGTGCATCTGTGCATGCACATGGTCACGTGTGTATGCTCATGCTTCCAAAGCCTGCCGTAGCTATGCATGTAGAGGGATGAAGAAGATAGTAAGCAATGTGAGGAGCGACGCGTAGGCTGTTGGCAGCCAGCATTGTTTTTCTGGAGTACTCAAGGCAGGCAGTCCAGCGAATCACCAATTGCTAGTCTAAATGCTGGTGAGTCAACACCAACGTCCTGGAGTAGGGGAAGTCTCTTTATCTCTCTGTCCATCAGGCCAGCCCTGTCCTAGGTAGATTTTGCAAAAGCCCTTTACTCAGAATGGTGATGCCTGTGGAGGGAAGCGAAAGCTGCTCGGGAGAGCTTGTTTGGACAGAGAGAAGCTGTGACATGTGATAAAATGATGGGATCTCTGGGGAAATTTCCTCAGGCTTGGCGCTGGCTCTGCCATTAGTCCTTGTCCTCATTGGGGGATGCATGTTGCCTTTTGCCAGCCTCTTGGAAGGAATAATATATGGTTGGGTTATTACCCTGCTATTGACATACTGGCATTTCTGCTTTAACAATTTTTAAAGAAAGAAGTAGGAGTTTACAGTGCTGGGTACTTAATAACCCTGGAAGACAGCTGAGGGTGGTTGCATGAATGCATATTACATCTTTTTCCCAGTCTTCCTTAGGTCATTAAACAGATGCCAAGCACCAAGTGTAGGGATTTGCAACCTATCTAAGCTTAGACAATAATTGCCAAAATGGTGGGTTTTCAATAGATGGGGTGATGAATTTCAGGGCAAAATCCACTCCCCCCACCCACCCTATTTCCTGACAAAGACTGGAATTTTTTATTGCGATGGTGCTATGGATGGGCTGATCTGTTTCGTAGTGATAGTGATACAGGGGTCAAAATCTGAGTTTTCTCCAGATCCGTATCTTAATAAGTCTTGCAACCAATGGGTTTGCTTCTGCTTCGTCCAGCTGAGTTTAGACAAAGTGAAGGAAGAGCACATCCTTTTTCAACTACTTTTTGGAGATGATGTTGGGCATTGCCTCTAATCCTGTTGTCATTCTCTAATTGAGTCTCTATCACTTCAGGGCACATGACATGAATTTGTATTTCATTTCTGCTAGTGGGGAGCGGGTATGCTGAATGAGAAAACATTGAATTGAGGTAGAATAGAATAGTTTGGCATTAGGCACAAAGATAGATTTTCTTGTTTATAGCATTTTAAGGGGTTGTGACAGGGTCATTTTCAATTTGACTTTTAAAAAAATAACTTGTTTATGTCATAAAGTTGTTTAGATTCATACTTCCTGCACACTAATGACGTATTGTTTGCTTTTGTTAGACAGATACTGAGGCAAATGATAATAATAATAACTCGTGAGAAGACCCCCATCTGGTGGAAAATAAGGAGTAAACTCACAGTATGCCTCCTTGCTCTCTGCAGTGTACTCAGGCAGCAGAGTTGGTTTTTTGGGGCTCAGTCTGAGACGCAAGAAATCAATGTATCACAGGAAGAAAGAAAGGTTCTAAAGTTCCTTGGGGATACCCTCGCATAGAACAGTGGTATCTGGGGAGAGCAGAAGTGGAGAAAGAACTGGGGTGCTCACAGGAGCTGCCCATGTGTTTGTGTTCTTGGCTTCCCGCGGTAGAAACAGGACAAGCTGGAGCTGATGGTTTGTGTCAGGCCTGGGACCCTGAACAGGGGAGAAGGAAATGAGAAGACTAGGAGTAGCTGGAAACATTTATTCTTCACATGCACACACATACACATGCTATCACATTTTTTAAAACAAAATCGGATCAGAGTGTAAAATTCTGCAAGTAACTTTTCATTTTCACATTTTTCATTATTATTTTTTCAAATTTTCAGAAGAGTAGAAAGAATAATGTAATGGATGTGTGTGTACCTACCATCAAGATTTAATGAATCTTAACATTTTGCTATTTTTGCTTTAAAACTTTTTTAATGGAATAAAATATTACAGGGGCAATTAAAATGACTTCTTATCTCTACCCTAATCCTAGCCTCCCTAGTTATCTCCTTAGAGGTAACACAGTCAGGAAGTTTTGTATAACGGTCTCATACATACAATATTTTGAATGTTTACTTCATATAAATGCAGCCGTAGAATTCATACAATTGTTTTAAGTGTTTTTTAATGTTATATTATTGACATCCCATTGTATGTATAACTCCATAGCTAGGTAGTAGTTTTTACAATTAATCCCTACTGACACATTTGTCTCTAAAAGATTTCATTTTATCTGCTGTGTTATGGCCCATTGCTGGGATATACCGATGTTTGTTTTTATTTATTCATGAAATTCAGATTGTTTTTAATTTGCTATCATAAACAATGCTTCCGTGATTAGCCTTGAACATGTCTCCTTGTGCACATATATGAGTTTAACTGGTGAGCATACTTTCAAGTGGAATTGCTAAAATACTTTTTCAAAGTCATTGAACTGGTTTGAGCTCCCATTAGCAAAGTTGCTGGCTCTTTATCTGTTGCCAACATTTCATTTTGTCAAACTTCTCACTCTGATGACTGAAATATCTCATTTGTAAAATGTGCGTTTTCATGAATATTAGTAAGGTTGCATATATTTTCATGTGTGTTGGTTACTTTGTTTCCTCTTTAAAATGTCTATTTGTGCCTCTTGCCTATTTACCCTCAGGTGGAGTAAATTTTTCTTTCTGATGTGTAGAAATCCTTTGCATAGTCTGAATTCCGAGACTTTGTCCGTTATATATGTTTCAAGTATCTTCTTCCTGTTTGTAACTTGTCTTTTCACTTTGTTTATGGAGACTTTGTTAAACAAAAGATTTTAAGGCAGTCAAATATATCAAGCCTTTCATGATTTGTGCTTTTGTGACCTATTTAAGAACTTCCCCACCACAATCCTATAAAGGTATTCTTCTATACTTCTACCTAAGAGTGTGCAAGTTTTGCTTTTCACATCTTAAGCCCTCTGGAAAAAGAAGTGCTAAGTGTGAAGGACCTAATTTTATTTGTTGAAGGTGGCTCAACCTTATGTACTTACTAATGAGTCCTTTCCCCATTGCTTTGTATGATAAACCTGTCATACATCAAGTACCTACATTTATTCATGAATCTATTGCTGGGTTACTCTCATCTACTGGTTAATTTTTCTATTAACCAACACCACACTGTCTTAATAATTATGGCTGATTGGTAACCAAGTTTCCCTCCTTATTCTATTTTCAAAACTGGCTGCTTTATTTTTGTTATTGTTCTTATCTTTTACCTATCCACTTGAATTTTACAAGTATCTGGTTACGTCCCATAAAATATCACTGTTGTCATTTCACATTAGCTCAGGTGGGTGACAGGTTGAGGGAGAGAGACAGCACAGGCCCTGAACAGAAGTCAGGAGGCAAGAAAAAGGTCAGCAAACTATCAGTGGGAAAATCACTAACCTAGTAGTTCAGATAAAATGTGTGGTTGTGGGTGCTGCCAAATTTGAAATTAACTAAATTCTTATTGTACCACTATTCCTTTATACTCAGGATCTTATCACAAGCCATGAAAATTTACAGCCTCCAACCAAGGGAATATCTATAGACACTGGTCTGTCTTGGCACTAGACAGCAGACTCACAACAAGTGTTCTTGATCATTTCATTTGCCATCTGCTTTCCAGCATTAATAAAAGTTGTTTCTCTGCATATGTTTTGATTGAAATTGCATGTAACTTATACATAAATTTAGAGAAAATAAAAAAAAATAGGGCTACTAAACTCCTCACCAATAACCATGAATATGTTCCCATTTATTTAGGCAATTTTAAAAAATGTTCAGCAATAAAAGCTATTTTTTAATCCACAATGTTCTAAAAGTTTTGTTGCTGTGGTGAATGATTGTTTTTCAGTTATAATTTTGAATTGGTTAATGCTAGCATATAGATATATTACTGTTTTGTGTGTGGTTCTTCTATCTAGTATCTTATTATTTCTAATATTTGTATGGCTCTCTTGAATTTTTCATTGTAGAAAATAATATTCTTGCCAAATAGTTTGCCCCTTTCTTTCCAATACTTACACTTTTTGTTTCTTTTTCTTCTCTTATTACATTGGTTAGGACCTCCAATGAGATGTTAAATAGAAGCAGTGATAGCAGGAATCCTCAACCTTCTCTTCATTTTAAAGGTTTTACAGGTTTCTAATGTTTCACCACCAAGTATGCTGTCTTAAGTAGGTTTTTGAGAGATAATATTTTATCAGATTTAGAAAGATTCTTTCATCTTGCATTTTGATATGATCTTTCCCGTTTTAAAAGTCTACAATGAGCATGAAATTGTATTAAATTTCTTTTCTGTTTTTTTTTAAGATTTATTTTAATTTATTTATATATCCCCCCCTTGCTGCTTGTGCTCGCTGTGTTCATTTGCTTTGCGTTTTTCTGTATCTGCTTGTCTCCCCCTGTTGTGTCATCCCACTGAGTCAGCTCACCGTGCGGCAGCTTGCCTTCACTAGGAGGCCCCGGGAACCGAACCCGGGGCCTCCCATGTGGTAAACCAGAACCCAACCAATTGAGCCACAGCTGGTTCCCTTTTCTGTGTTTTAAAAAGTGATTTATTTCCTTTTCTTCATTCTTTTAATCTGAAGGCTTACTAAGATTTTTTGAGATTGAATCATCTTTGCATTCAGCACATATATAGATATATATATTCTCACTATATATTATGCTTAATTTATTTATGTATGTATATTATTTAATAAATATATAAAAGTTTATGTTAAATAATACATAAAGATAATATTTATACACTTTTATATTCAACAGTAGTATGGTAGTATTCAGTTTGTTTTATTTTCCAAATAAATTATCCTTATATGGTTTTCATAAACTCTAGATATATAGATATTTCTATATAAATGTATTCTTGCTATGATATTTAATATAAATTAATTTAATATTACATATATTTATTATAATGATGATATACCATTGGTACTATTACATATAGAATTCTTGTATCTTTGATTTTAGGTAAAATTGGTTTCTAATTTTATTTTCTTATCTGATCCTTGTCTGATTATATTATCAAAGTTATACTAACCTGAAATAGTGAGCTGATCTGTTTCCCTCTTCTATTCTATTCTCTGAAACAATTTATAAGATATGTGTTCTTTGAAGGATAACGAACTTTCCTATAAAGCTATTTTGTTGTTGTTGTTGCGATGGGGAGAGACTTTAAAAATTTGATTGAACTTTTTAATGGTTATTTATTCAGGTCTTCACTTTTTCTTAAGACAACTGCAACAATCTGTAATTTTCTAGACTGCTGTCCAATTCATCTACCTTTTTTTTCAATTTTATTGCCATAGTTATCCATAACTTTTTATGATTTTTAATTGCCAGATTATCTAGACTTCAGTCTTCTGTCCCAATACAATATTGTTTACTTTATTTTTGTCTCCTTGACCTAGCTAGCCTGAGATTTGTCTGTTTCATTGATCTTTCTTTAAAAATGCTTTTTCTTATTATGTTTACTATGATTCTTTTACTTTTTTATTTTATTATTTTCCACTTATAATCTTATTTTGTTCTTTGTTTCACTTATTTTGGTGTACACTTATGATGTGATTTGTTTTGTTTTTCTTACATAGTTATAGGATTAACTCTTGTATTTTCAGGATTTTAAAATTTTAAAACTTTCATATATGGACATAAATTTATCTCTGAGTAATACTTTAGCTGCATCTCATAAGCTCTTTTGCATGTAATATTTCCATTGGGATTCATGTCTAAATATGCCATAAATGTTATTGTGGTTTCCTCTCTAATCCAAGTGCTAAAGACATGAACACTCATTTCCAAACTTAGATTTGTCCTTCACTATCTTTTATTTCTAATTATATTTCACTATGTTTAGGAAAGTTAAACTCTATAATAGTGATAGCTTTAAATGTGTTGAGTATTTCTTTTTGCATTTAAGAGTTCTATTAGATTAAGCTGAGCATTTCAAAGAAGGTAGGTAAGTTAATGTGTTACTGCATAGTTAAAGCATGATTGTTTATTACCATATTCAGGATAAAATATATATCCTGAATATATATACACACACACACACACACAATATAATTTTAGAATTGTATTTTCATTTTTGATATGAAATATGCTAAACTATAATTTTTCAATAATCTATAATTTTCAGTGAGGAAATTAGAACTGATCCAGCAGAAAGCGGGGAACAAGATAAGCAAGATGCAAGGAAAAGAAATGGAAAACAGAAAGGGAAAATAAAATGGCTGAGATAAGTCCAAATACCTCAGGAGTCAAATAAGTTGAGACATTAAATATACCTATTAAAAGAGAGTTAGTATCTAGTGGAATGGAACACAAACTTAAGTTATAAGCTAGCATGAAAATGATGCAGAGAAGTTGAATATAACAATTTGGAAGAAGATAAACCAGGAACATATAACCAGAAGAAAACTAGTGTGACTTTTTCAATATTGACTACGTAAAATTCAATCTAAGTATGACTAAGAATAAAGGGACCACAGATGAGAGCAGCAATTTAACAAAAATTTATAAAAATCATGGGAGCAAACAGCAAGAATCCCCCAAGTACAGAGACGATGGTTAGTGAAGGATGGTCCATTGACAGGCCCTTGATATGGATGACTGTGTGTATGAATCTTTACTCTTGAAATTGAAACTTAGCATAGTATTATAGGGTGCCTAAATGTTACCTTCTGAGAGCCTACTTGTTGCTCAAATGTGGCCTCTCTCTAAGCCGAACTCAGCATATAAATGCAATAACTTCTCCCCAGTGTGGAACATACCTCCCAAGGATGAGCCTCCCTGGCACCAAGGGATTACTACCAAGTACCAACTAGCAATGCAAGTGGAATAAAACCTTCACAAAAAGGGGCAAAGGTAAAAACAAATGAGTTTATATGGCTAAGAGACTTCAAAGTGAGTTGGGAGGTCATTCAGAGGTTACACTTGTGGACATCTCAGCAGGATCTCATGGACTGCCAAATTAGACACTACCCCAGATATCAGGGATCCTGAGGACCCTGGAGACACCCAGGCACTTATGAGTTTGGTGCCTTACCAGTGGACCCTACTTTGGGGTTTGTGCTCCTCAGTGTAACAGAATTGTCCTCAGTTGTGATTTTCCCTACACATAGTTCTCCGTACCCTTCTATTTGAACCTATAGTTGGTGCTGGAGTTGGTAGGTTTACATCCAAGAGACTTGAATCTTTAGACTGTCCATGTGCCAGCTAGGCCCTGAGCCTCAATGGATTTGCGATACCTATCTCCAGTTCATTGTACTCACCCAGGACAACTAACAAGGAGGTGAGGTTGGACAACCACCATACCAAAGAACCGCCAGAGTCTACAACTGCAAGCAAGAGAGTCCCATCCATTGGCCATATGGGACTAAAGCCCCCTCTCAATTAGAGGTGGTATGGGCATCACCATCCCAGAATCCTAAGTATTGGGGACTGACCTATGGACTAGAGTGGACTTACTGATATTCTACTATATACTTGTTGTGATTCTAGCAATGGAAGCACTTATATCATTGATGTGGAGGCAGTGGTCACTGAAGGTCCTCAGGTCAGGGACAGGGAAAACTGGTGTAATACAGGGGCATTTTCAGGACTTGGGAATTGTCCTGAATGACATTGCAATAACAGATACAGGCCACTATATATCTTTCCATAACCTACAGAATTGTGTGGGAGAGAGTGTAAGCTACAATGTAAACTATAATCCATGCTTAGTGGCAATGCCCCAAAATGTGCTCATCAATTGCAATGAATGTACCACACTAATGAAGGATATTGTTAATGCGAGTAAATGTGGGCAGTCGTGGGAGCAGGGCATATGGGAATCCCCTATATTTTTTATGTAACATTTATGTAATCTAAATATCTTTTTTAAAAAATTAAAAAACAACAACAACAACGACAACAACAACAAAAAAAACAGTGCAGATGCGACTTCAGCGAGTCTTAGGTTATGGCAGATTGACACCTGGTCTCTGACTCCTAGCTTCAATGCCTGTGCAGTCCTGTGAAATTTGCTGCAGTTCTCATGGATACACTGTGAGCAGACCAGCACCTTCTGCTGACAACTTTGGCAACTTCACTGAACACCAGTTCAGACCTGGCTCTGGAGACCCCTAGTTTAAGGCACTGCCTACTTGTTCTTACCTTTAAAACCAATGGACTTTCCAGATTCTGGTGTTTTCCACCTTTAAGGACATTTGGTGCCCTTGTCTGGCTGTTGGGCATTGGTTGTGTTGTATTGGCAGCTTGAGATTCAATAAGGAGATAAATTGCATTGTGCATTCATAAAAAAAAAAAAACAATCATGGGAGTACATGTATCCATCTATAACAAATGCATACACAAAAACAGAGGGAAAATTTTGCACAATTTTCTCAGAAATTATCAGATAAAGGAAAAAAGTATTTAAGATACCATGAACATTTCCTTATGTTATGTTATTTATTTATTTTTCTTTTTTATTTCTTTTTTTAATTATATATATATATATATATATATTAGGATAGGTTGATTACATAAATGTTACACAGAAATTCCAGGAGTACCTATATGCCACCCTCCCACACCTCCCACAACCTCCCACATATATATCCTTCATCAGTGTGGCATAACGTCTGTGATAGATATACACATTTTGGGGCTTTGCCATCAAGCATGGATCACAGTTCAGACTGTAGACCACCCTCTCTCCCATATAGTTCTACATGATACATGATGATATAAAATGGCCTATATCCTCCATTGCAACATCACCCATGACAATTCCCAAGTCCCAAAAAAAACTCCATATTACAATTTCCCTTCCCTCTCCCTGCCGCCAAAGTGTCCAGTGAACCTGGCTCCACATAATTTTGTAATTTCTTCCATTGCATGTATCACAAGTCTATAACAGGACACCAACAAGTCCATTCTAGTCCATAGTTCTTCCCTCAATCCCGAGGAGTCTGGGATGGTGATGTCCCCTCTACCCCCAAGTGAGGGGGAGTTTATATCCCCTGGATACGATGGAAGAGTTGATCTGCCTGCAGCTGCAGGCTCTCTCCATTCCCCAGGATAGCCGTCGTCAATCATCATCTCCCCACTAGGTGTCCTGGGTGAGTCCATTGAGTTGTAGAGTAGGAGTTGCAGGTTCACAGAGCCTCTGGACCCAGTTGGCACAAGGACAGCCCATAGTCTCTGGTCTCTGGAAGTACACCTAAAACTCTGGCATCAAATATAGGTTTGAATAGACAAGACC
>PVKH010042602.1:0-10806 GCA_004027955.1 Chaetophractus vellerosus
CAGCAGCTGGGGCATGGGCACAGCAGCCTGGAAAAGGGGTCTGAGCGGGGCCCCAACAGCACCTACAACAGGGGTTGGTATCACAGCTCACAGGAGTAGAGTAAGTTATGTGACACTGCAGAAGAAAAGTGATCCAACTGAAATGATAAACTAAGTGATCCTGTGTGAAACACGATTAATTAGAGGAATTTGCTTTGCTTGTTCTTAACAAACTAGGCTGTTTACCATCGTTAAGCTCATCGCATATGCAATTCAATTTGAAAAGAACTTACCACGTATCTGATATGTAGGGTTAGAAGTGAAGGATACAGTAATGAGAAAGAGATGCAACCCATGGAAAACTCACTAGGGTGGAATACAGATCTCAGGCAAATAAATTATAATGCAGCATTAGGAGTATGACAATAAAAGTATAAGAGTTGGAAGCAGCACAAAGAATGGATTGGTTAAATCGACTGAGAAAAGGAAAGGATCCAGAAGATTTCCTGAAGAGAGAGCTCTCTGCTTTGTTTGGAATGACACAGAAATTTTTGTGGTGGTAGAGTGAAGGGTTGGGACAAGGTTGGTGAAAGAGGGGCAAGAATTCCAGGAAGAGAAGCAGCAGCACAGAGACCTGGAGTTGCACAACAATGTGGTATGTTTAGGAAATATGGGGAATCTGGCAATGCTGGAGTGATAGGAAATAGAGTATTAATAATAGTAACGGTAATCATTAATATGTGTTGAGCTCTCATCATATACCAGGCACCATACTGTCATTACTTAATCTTCATATCATTCCTAGGCAATAGCTCAACACATTTTACAGTCAATTCAAATACGCAGACTACATTCAAGGTCACAATCAGTCATTGGTGTAGCAAGGATTCAAATCAAAGTCTGGCTCCAAAACCTACACTTATAATCATGTTACCGTATTTCCTGCTAGACTGTAATGCGCCTCAGATGTCTGGCTTAAATGCTTACCTCTAATTCTACACCGTGGTTCTCAAACTTTCGGGTACATCAGACCCACTTGGAAGGCTTGTTAGAGCAAGGATTGCTGGACCCACTCCTGGATATTGTTATTCAGTAGGTCTGGGGTGGGTTCCAAGAATTAGTGTGTCTACAGAGTTCCCAGGTGATACCTTGTTGCCGATACTGGGTCCACCCTCTGAGAACTCGAGGAGCTGCTGAAAATAGCTGGTGAAGCGATTTAATGTGGAAATAAGATGTGGTCAGATGAAGCTATGAGTCAGAGGCATTGGTCTAGGAGAGATGAGGAGGGTATGAGCTCAGGCCGTGGCAGTAGGGATGGAGAGAGAGTGTGCAGAGAGAGTGTGGCGGGATGTGTACCCCCTGGTGAAGGAGCCGGCGCTGGCTGGGAGAGGTGATATAACAAGGCGGCTGAGAGCCTGCCTTACGAGGTCAAGGTTGCTTAATGGCTGAGTAACCTCTGAGCACACAACTCGACAGATTCTTCGCATCTTTAAACTGAGGTTAACATTAATGCTTTTTCCATAAGGTTTTTGTGAGAATCAAACGGGTTAAACCACCATGTAAAGAAATTAGCATAATGCTTACTTAGCACACGGACGTAGAGAGCAAACATTAGTTATTGTTATCAAAAGGGGCAGCAGACTAGGGTAACCTCCAGGCGGTTTCTGCCTTAAAAGGCTAAGTGAACTCCTTCACTGAGAGTTCCCGGCACACTCCACGCGGGTTTATACTTCCAGGTCTTTGTTTATGCTGTCCCCTGTGCTGCATACACCCCACCCCAAATTCCCAACACCCCGAATTGCCACCAGTTTTATGCACATATGCGTGTGGGAGGATAAAGGGGAATGGCAGGAGTTGAAGCCAGACCATGCCAGAAGCCCAAGTTTTGTACCAAACATTTTAAATATAAAGAAGTTGGGTTTAAAATTCCATTATCTTTAGAATGGTATATATTATTTCCTTCTTCGCCTGCCTTCCTAGGATCCCATTCCTCTTTCTTCTCAATATATATAGGAAATATGTTTCTGTGACTTTTAATCTAATGTTTTAGCATCTTATTCATTTACATCGCCTCTTGAGAATCTGTTTGTGTGAAAACGTGAAGAATGTGTTTTTAAATGAAATGAATGTGATGATGCAAGTGACACACGTTAGATTTCTTAGGCAAACCCTAAATGCACTAAAATACACACTGCTTCAAGAGCTAGATTGTGTCATGGGTAATCTACCTCTAATGGGGCAACCATCATTCTGTAAGAATTGATTTCCACGATGTTTTAAGATTAAGACAGAAGAAAAAAAGCGTTATGCAATACCCATTCCTCTAAAGGTATAAATTCATGATTGAAATATATATATATATATATATATATATAGAGAGAGAGAGAGAGAGAGAGAGAGAGAGGAGAGAGAGAAAGGAGTCTAAAAAGATGCCAGGAGGCAAATAAGTATGTGGAATATGGAATGGGATTAAAGTCATTTCTTCTAGTTTTCAGTATTTGTAGAATACATTCCTTCTCATCTCATGAAGATTTTCCTTTAATTAAATAGGATGTTTTGGTCATCTATGACTAACATTAAATAATTATACCCCAATAATTTTATATTTCTAGAGACAAAAATTTAAGTGAAATTTAAGATTTCAAGTGTGTACCTACTAAAAATCACATCCACTGGAGCACAATATATCATCTCAGTTTATTCAATAAGAGATACCTTTGTTCGTTAGTTGGGGCTACATTAAAGTACAAGTGAAACGTTGGTATATTTCATTAACCTCATTGCATTTGTAATGTCTGATTAAATCCACTTCCAATTATTGTAGGCAAGTAAACAGTTTAAAAATTTTTTTCTCATGCACGTTTTGGAAGTAATATCTCAAGGAGGCTGCTAGGGCTTCTCACCTTCACACTCATTTACAGTTGCATATTTGGAGAGGATCTCCAAAAGTGCAAGAATAATGGAAAATGAATAATGTTTAACGAGCAGCAGTTCAGAACAATGGCACTGAATGAATTCCTGCCTGTAATGCAGGATGTCGAGCCCAGGGAGGTTGACCAGATGTTTTGGTATTCCAGAGAAACCACATGGGAGGACAGCAGGAGTAGACAAGCCTTTTAACACTTACAGGACCCGGGGGGCGCTGGCACCGAGGCACCCTGCCACGTCTCGGGGGCTACAGGTTTATATAGGGAGAGCTCATAGGAGAACAGCACATGTTTGTGGCATAGATAATGGGTATAACGTGAACAGGCATAAACTCGGCTATAGCCTATGTGAGCAAATACGGGTTAGACATCTTGTCGCCCACTTTCCTGTCGTTCCACCTGAGAGGGTGGCGTCGGTTCCCAGCAATCGACACAAGTTACTGGTGGGAGGGGGAAGCTGGCACTCCGTCTCCTCACCCCACCCTACCCCACCCACCCCAGGAATAAGTTTTTGACATTGCAACTGTGGCTGTGGGCCCTGCATTGTTAGGGTGGCAGTGTCTAATTAACCATCCGTCGAGTTGTCCCCTAAAATATAGAGAGGATTTGCAGATGTTGCCGATGTCAGAAATCTTTCTGTAAAATCCCTGCACATTTCCTCATCCACTAGTGGGTGTTACTAGGAAACAAATGTAATTGTAACTTTTAAAATATTGTTCTGAGGGTATTAGTACTACTTGTCTTGTTCTGACATTTCAGGAAAGGAAGGTCTTTTTGTATGGGAAACAAAAACGCAGGATGACAACTGAAAATCAACCAAGTCGAATCGGTATGCATACTTTTCTGAGTCACTCTGCCCTTTGCTGGGCTCGGGAAAACTTGTTTTACTCATCTTTGTAGGCGAAGCACAATAAACAATGACTCTGAGATCTACAGTTTAGCAGTCAGCAGCTGCAGATACTAGAATGACTCAAATACCAACACGCGCTACCCAGACGTCCTGGCAGCATAAATAACAGGGAACAAGATTCTTCTGTGAAATGTTTTAGGATCACTCCAAACTTTGTAATCTCACATGTTCCTTGTGATAATTCTAAAGGATACTTTAGAACGCTTTTTAGTCTGGGGTTTAAGCAGTGCCACTTAACTGCAGTGGAGCTGGAAATATTTTTCTTCTTTTCCCTCAGTGAGAAATGCTAAAATTGCTTTCCCTCAGATAAAACTTTATGTTTCAGGCTGTCTGTTTTTAACATCATTTAAAGGATAAAAGTTCCCCATTGCCTTCTTTATTTTTTCAATAAACATTCTTCCAGCCCTATTCTGTGGAAAGCACTGGACTAGCTATTACAGAAATTCACAGATAAGTAAGGCATGGCCCCTGGTCTTAAGAGATTTACAATTTAGCTGGAGAGGCAACATGTACGTGAAATCACAGAGAAAGGAAAAGATAATTGTATAAGAAGTCGTGCATCTACATTTTAAAAATAATTGTTTTCATTTAATTCGGTTGTAATCTTCTATGGAAATATATTTCGTTAGGTCCCCTTTTTATTTTTAAAACCTCCGTGATTTTTAAAATTAAAATAAAATCAGCCTTCAGATGGTTGTTTCTACACTCATTGATAAAGTATAGCTCACGATACACTTTTTGGAAAATACTGCTTTCTCTTTCATCTAGAAAACACTGAATTTCTTCTTTTTCTTCCCTTCTTTTGAACTGCGGTTTTCTTTTTACATTGTCTGTTCATTAAATGAATAGTTGTTTTCTATTTAAAAAAAAGTGATCTCTGCTTTACCATCTAATTGCTCATATGCTGCTACTCTGCTTCTTATTACAAAAGAGAGAAGCAAAGAGTTTACACATAGAATGAGTTTTAGAAATATGCTCTTTTCACGCCAAATTAGTAATTTTATAGATCTTCAAAATAAAATTTTGCTAAACCCTTTAATAGCCATATAATGGAAGAAGATACCAATTTAAATAAGGCTGACCATTATGTGTGTTAGTACAAAGACGTTAGGGCAGCTGTTACTGAAAATGACTATTATTTAGTGGTTATTTTGTTCCCTTTTGCATTGTAATGAAACTATTTAAACTATTTAATCCCACCCTCTAATGACTAATCTGTGGGGATATATAGAGATTTCTATTTCATCAAAATTAGCTTTGCCAGGAAGGGAAGATAGCACAAACTTTTTCAGAAACAAAGGGTAGCTGTTTCCCTTTGTTCTCTTTACAGCTGCATATTCTTGCTAAAAGCTCGCCTTTCTATTATTCTCGAAAATATTTTGAACAGCAATGTCAGAATTCCCCTAAAGACTTGTTTTCATCTGTTTGTCCTTGTCTCAAGAAAGCCACCCATATCTCGGCAGTGGTGACGTGACCACTTGTTCGAGGAAGCCATTTTAGACTCCGCCAGAATCTGGGCAAAGTCTGAGAGGCACATCCTTGCTCAGAGCCTTGCTCAGAAACCCAGCCCTGAAATATTTCATGCCAGAAGTCCCCATGAAGCCAGCACCTTCATGGGATGGACTCGGGGCATGCTTTTACTTTAATTCCTGAGGTACGACTAACCTTTGGTCAGCCGAGACTCCTCCAGAGAAAGACTCTTCCAACACTGGCCTAACTGCTCCAAGACCTACACAAGTGCAGATGCTTTACTTTTCATTTAAATCAGGGGTTCTTAACAAGGGTTCAGTGAGCTTGAATTGAAATTCAAAAAACCATTGTTCTGGGGCAGGCTGTAGCTCAATTGGTAGGGTGCCAGTTTACCACATGGGATGCCCTGGGTTCGGTTCCTGGGGCCTCCTCGAGCAGGCAGACCGCCTTAAGAAGAGAAGCCAACGCGGGCAGGGCAAGCTCCCACGAGCAGGCAGACCGCCGCGCAGTGAGCTGACTCAGCGGGTTGCCGCAGCAGGGGGAGACAAGCAGACACAGAAGAATGCAAAAATGAACACAGCAAGAACAAGCAGAAAGGGGGGGAGGAATATGTAATAAAAAAAAAAAAACATTGTTCTTGAGGGGACATGTGGGTGTGAAATATTTATTAAATGATTCACAGTACAGTGTGGACTTAGTCAGGGGTCTGTGGTTTTCACCTGACTGGCAAAGGGGTCCGTGGAACAAAAAAGGTTAAGAACCCCTGATTTAAATGAACACTTTGATAACATAGTAGATGAATACATTCTTTCAATCTGTGACAGACACGGTAAGCATATTCTACTACTATAATATACTAGCAAGTATTTACTGAGTGCTTAGCAGGTAAGGCACTATTTAAGTGATTTACATCGATTAACTCACAGCTACAAAAAATCCAGCCATAACCAGGATCTTCTGGTCACACTCTGTTCTTCAGAAGCTGTGATTTGAATTCACTAAATTTTTGACATTGAATTTGATAGCATATCAGGACTATTGTAAGCATCCTTGTAATCACCTTCATATGGTATTTGCAAAACTGTCATAATCTTCACCAGAATAGAGATACTCGTTAACGCAAAGATGAACACGGTTGTAAACCTGTTCACCTAAGGCAAAACTTTCCTAAAGTTTCGTTTTCAGTCCAACTTATTTTACAAAGGAACTTTGATTTTGTTACATGATAATAACTGGGGAAAAATGAAAATTCATAACTTTGAGTGCAAGTCATGTCTTCAAACTCAACAAAGTTTTTTTCTTGGTGGGAACCAATTCATATCCTGTAGTCTTCGGTTAAACATCTTTTTTAATCTTGTTCAGGGTTGGCCCTTAGGGCTTTGCAAGCAGGTGTCATTGTGTCTCATGTCCCCTGCTGTGAAAAATCAACTTGCATTTGAATGCGCACCTTGACCCATAAATGTCACTGTGGTCCACTGAGCATCTGACTTCAACATTTCCTGTTGTAAAATGGACAATGGGTAACATTTGTTTTCTTAAAAAGGGGTTCTATGACAGAGTGTGTGCCCGTGTGTGTGGGTTTGTGTGGCACAGACAGGAGAAAGTGTAACATTCAGGCTTAAGTACATGTCTTCAACTATTGAGCGAGGTGACACAAGACAACAAAGTTTCTGAACGGCTTTTTGAAAAACATACCAGATTATCGTTTCTGTTTCCAATTCATTTCTCCCTTTCACAGGATTGCGTTCACCCCGGTGACCCGCCGTCTCCAGCTTAACACTTTGCTTCAAAATGGAGATGCCACAAATTTTCTCTTCGCCATTCTGTTTTCTGCTTTCTCTTCCCCTCTGCTTGGCACAGAAAAACTTCATCTGTCTTTAAATCTGCATTTATGTCCTGATGCATAGAAGAGTAACGTGTTTTGAAGGAATGAACAAATGAATGAGTGCCCAATGGGGACATGAACAATGCAACACCACATACTTTATTCCCTGCCTGGGAACAAGTGCCTATTATCAGAATTTTAGTTTCCAATAATTTATGGTAAAGCATCTCAGAATTACGTGCCAATAATTTAGATAGAGCAAAGGTCATCTGAAAATTGGAACATACAGCTTTAAAAGAAAAAAAACCATTTCTGACAGTGCTTGCTTTTATCTAGCTAAATTTGGTTCTTTTTGCTTGAAACCTGGTGGAAGAATGTGGCCAACTGGAATTTTCACCCAACTTAGAGAAGTCATCCATGTAAAGATCGTTTCACTGCTGGGTCCTCAGGGCAAAGGGCAGAGGGAGAGAAGAAAAAGGGAATTAACATTTACTGAACACAGACTCTGAACCTAGGTACTTTCCCTATGCCCTGGGTTTTCCTGACAATATTTCTCATTTGGTGAAGCAGAGTGGGTGGGAAACATGTGGAGTAGCAGTCAAACTCCGATTAGTCAGTGGTAGACAATCCAGTTTTGGTTAAACCTGAGCATGATCTTGCTCCAGTATATTTGAGAATTGACTCCTATTTAGGACATGCCTCTTTCAGCCTTTCATTAGAGAGAGGACAAAGTAAGAGAAGGGAGAGCAAAGCCACAGAGCTATTCACAAGCAGTTTTCGTGATGGTTTGATGAACTTGAAAAATAAAACTGGCTAAAATGTGTTTTTCTTCGTATTGGGGGCTGCCATTCAAGTGTCACTAGGCATACACTCCACCACCAACTAAGGCAAGTTGATTGCTGACATAGCAAGATATGCATTTGGTACGTAAACGTCAAAAGTTGGGGTGAAATTTGTTAGGGAGAGACGAGGTCTGTGGACAGAGAGGCGGGTGGGGGTGGAAATTTCAATTGCCTTCATTGTGCACATTGGACACGTCAATCCGAAATAAAATGTGATTCCCAGACACCCAATATGGCAACAGAGTCTAGTTGATGGCGCTCATTAAAGCAGCCTGAAACATCTGCTTTCCCTTTGCAGAGGACTGAAATCAGAGACTCATGCTGTAAGTCATTTGCTGAAGAGGCAGGCCTATGGCAACTCAGAACCAGCAAGAAAGCACGCAGGCCCATACGACTGTTTAGCACTCTCTCTCACAAGGAAAGCAGACATCAAGATGTTCTGTGGTCTTAAATCACTCAAACCAGGGCCATCTACTTTGTGGAAAAAGTGCTATTATTGTGTGGTATCACTACCAATAAACATTGTCACCATGTATTGTCAAAGGAAAGGCCATTTGTTTCTAGAAGAAAAGCCTGGAATATTTAACTGAGGTAGGCAAAGGAGTTTTTTTTTTTTCTTTAATGGAAATATGAGCCTTTAAATAAATAATTGTCTTTTCTGAGCACATTTAAAAAAACATATGTATAAAGAATCATACTGAAAAAATTTATACTCAACGAAATTGTGACATTCACTCATCTAAAAAGCTTTGCTCATTCAAACTGGAGAGATTAATCACAGAAAGGAGATAAAAAAAAAAATTCCCTGAAAGAGAAGGGAAATAATTCAGCAGTAAATCATAGAACAGGGCTAACATGAATCACAGAAAAAGGTACCAGCTCTTATGATTTAGATGACATATAAAAAATAGCCCTTCGTGGATTGACAGTTATAGGTATAAATGATAAAATTATTCAGCAGTGGTATGTTCTCTTCTTGCCATTTGTCATTTTGCATCTGATTACTTCTAAGAATTTAATTAAAGGGGCAACAGAACCGTGTAGACCTTTTGTGACTCTAACAATCAGATACCTTTTTAAGCCTTTTTAAGGAAAATATATGACTGTTCTATCTATCCATTTGCTTTGTTTTTACCAAATGCTCTATGCATTTTCATGCAATTTATTTTTCTTCATTATATCATTTTAGCCTTGCAAGAAAAATTTATTAAGAATGCATTAAGAATCAAATGCAAAGGCATCCATTGTTACTATTAGCAGAGAAATTATTTTAATTTGGATATACACTGAGAGACAATGAATAAGAACAGTTGCTAAACTAATGTTTTCAAGTTTTATTTTTGAAATAAAAATCAAAGATAATTGTACTTTTTCTCTCTGGCTTCCCGACTCAAAGTGATAAATTTGAGCTTATGTGCACGACACTCACACCTACTACATGATAAGACTGTACTGTGCAATTGCATATCAGAATCATAGCCATTTTATAGCAGAATAATAGAATTATACAGCAGCACAGCTACTGTAGCAGAATCATAAATTGAAAGACATGTTTAATGCAAAAAAGATGAATACTATCTTTTAAAAATGTGTGAAAATACAGTTTCAGCAAAGGGAACCCCTTTGCATGAATTGTGCTTTAATTTGCCTAAACAGGAGGTTTTATTCTTGTACGATCCATTGCAAGGGCATGGCAAATGGGTTTTATTCAAATAAATCCTACAATAAGGTCTTTATCGTCAAAATTCTCGTAAGGAAAAGAAAAGCTTCAAGAACTACTGTGACCATTATACAATGTGACCAACCAATACATTGTTAAAGGTACAGCTGTGTGTGCATTTTTATTTGCAATTAAGAACAGTTAATAGTGCAATCCCAATTCACAGTCCCTTGAAAATTTTACTTCAAAACAACTTCAGTGTTTTATCTGACTAAATTAAGGCTTTTCTGTGTTTCCCCCTCCATCTCCCAGAGCAGAAATTAAATCAGTTTTAATTTATTTTATTTGCTAACACTGTGGATATAATTATTGCTGCCAAGTCTTTTTAATTGTTTTCAACTAGGTGCTTGTCTTTAAGTTGCAATAGACTTCTAATTCTACATTGTTGATATTCCCTTGTTAATTCTGACAAAGCATCATAAATCCAGGTATTTAGGCTTATTGAATTTTGAAATGAGGTGATTAGTTGGAGCATGGATGAATGAATTGATGCAAAGCAAAATGAATTTTATGATTTACTATGGTTTGCAAGTTCCCTTGGAACTATTGTGTGCAAATTGTAAAATATCACATTTATAATCAGCTTGGCAAATTTTGCTCAAGTAAAGTTATTCAGGCATTCGGCAAAAGAGTCACTATTGAGTAACTGTTTGGCACACACATTTTTTCACTGTGTTGTCTTACACTCAATCATTTATAAGTCTAAGAGGCTAATGTATAACATGTCAGAGGCTTTGCAATCAATGTGGAACATTATGTATATCGTGTTTTAGGGTGTTAGGTTGTAGACCAATGTTCAATGTAATTACCAGCTCCACGTTCTAACAAGATGCCTGCAACCGAGCGTTCCACTTGAAAACAAAGGATTTGCCGCATGTTCCCTCACTGAAGTAGATGAGAAGCGTGTGGACTTTACATTACTACTCATTGCGTATGAGTAGGCGTACATGTATTTAGTAGGGTGTTGTAATAACTGTGGAAATCGGTGCCCCTGTGAACATAGACACAGTTAACTTAGATGGGAAATATTAAGATAGCGCTATGACAGTAATGTCAAAGATTCTAGACAGGTCACCACCTAGGGCTACAAAGAGTAGCAAGCACGGATGGCATGATGCCAGGGGCGTCAGGGG
>PVKH010042603.1:0-10818 GCA_004027955.1 Chaetophractus vellerosus
TTTAGGGTTCCTAGCACCTGGACTAGTGTTTTCTTTTGGTGTATTAAACTTAGAAAAATTTGAAAAATGGAACTTTTACCATGACCATCCCCACCACGCCCCCTGTCTTCCCTTCCTAAAAATATGGAGAAGATCTGAAATTGCCTTATTTCAATATGTAAAATTTGTTATTATGGTATTTTTTTAAACTGAAAAAGTTATGTGTAGTTTTATTCTCTTAAGATCTTTGAGTTTTCCTATTTTAAACCAACCCTTATGAAGAAGGTATTTCCTTTTAAAAAGATCTTGCTTGATGATTTTGCTTATTTTTAAATATTAAGCTTAATTTTATCTAAATTTAACAAGGTGTATTTTGCGTTTTTACTTTCATCTGTTACTCAACCATCAATTTAACTATTCAGGAAATTTATTCAGTTTGTAAGGTATGCCATTTTCTACTATGTGTGGGGCTTACAGTGATAAATTTCCAACCCTGAATGTCTTATCTGAGATACAAAGGGCTAGCAGAAGTCAGAGAAAAGAAAACGATTCCATCCAGCTAAGGTTGTAGGATAGAGAATGTAAGAAAAATTTAAGAGAGAAAGTGCCTAGCAATGGTGCCTTGTATATAGTTAATGCTTAAACAGTATTTACTCCGTGAACAAATGATGGATGAACAAATGAAAGTGAAGTGGCATTTGACCTTGTAGAATGAGGACAAGTTAGGGAATGGTGAGCAAGTCAGTGTAACTAGATTCCAAACCTTGCTAGAGGACACAGCGTTGTATTTGTGTCATTTAAGAGGTTATAAAGGAAACAAGAGTAAAGGAAGAAAGAGAGAGAAGGTAAAAGAGAAAGAGAAAGAATGAGAACAAACACAAAATTCCTATTTGGGAAAAGTGGGTATGAGAAAGCATTTAAGATCATATTACATAAATACTTACATAGATGATGCTTTACATTTGTATAATACTTTACATTTTGTACATTTAAAAAAAGGCCCTCAATACAAAACGATTCCTATGGATAGAAACAAGAGACACTGGGTTCAAATCCCTTCACTAGGACATGTCTGATATATACTCATCAGAGTCAAAACAGACACTGGACTCCAGAGATTGCTTTTTATATATAGTAAAGTAGAAGCCGACATGGTTGCAAATGGATATTTCAAGATTTAAGCTATACTGCTTATTGAAACTTAGCATTTCTTAGAGTAGCTCAGACTAGAAAATCTAGACCTGCACTGTCTAGTGCAGTCACTGTGTGTCTATTCAAATTAAAATTAAATTTAAATAAAATTAAAAATTCAAAAAATAAAATAAAATAAAAGTAGTATAGAGCCGGGTGGTAGAGGGCTTCAGATTCCACTCTAAAGAATTTGGATTTTATCTGTACCATGGGAAGCCATTAGGATTTTCAGAGAGGGTTGGTGATCTGGTCAGATCTATGCTTTAGAAAGACTTTCCTAGTGGCGATTGGCAGGCCAGTAGGGGATGAAGGGATACAGAATCACAGGGACCAGTCCTGAGATGAATGTGATCAGTAAGCGTAAATCTGCCGTGATTGTCAGATAACCTCAGAAAAACAAACTAATCCCCATTGTTGTTACCTGGTAGAATTATGCTTGATATTCCCTACAGAAAAATGTCAACCAAATACTGTGGCATGGCACAACCAGCCATGTAATCAAACTAAAATTGTTCCCAAATGATGAACTGTGAGGTGAAATATTTCAGAAGAAATAAAATTCAACACAGTAAAACTGAAAAATTGAATCCTTTGCTATCTATTGTGCATAAATTTTGACAGTCAGTTGTAAGTGCTTCTGGGGAGAGTACTTTCTAAGTTGATATTTTCTTTTACTTTTTCCTCCTTTGAAAAGGCTATCAAGTGTTTATACCATTTATTCTTTTTCTTGTGCTTATAACACAAAATGTGGTTCCATACAGATTAGCCCTAATGTATCTCACTTTTAATGCCCTTGAGCATTGCTTCATTCTTGGTAAAATAAGTAATCAAATTAATGATTATAGAAAATGTTTCATTTTTCATGATAACCTTATTAGTTCCATTTCACCATTCCACTGATACATGTACATATAAAAATACAACTTGAGTGAATATTTATAGTCATATATATGTTCAACTCTATACACATATCCATACCATTGGAGTTTTTTGGGGAGGGTGGCAGAATGCGGTCAATACATAAACACTCCTTTATTCTCTTCTACTCCTTATATTCAGAAACAACTGAAAAGACATGATACAGAAAGTTGGAAATCAAAATATCAAATTTATTTTTGATCAGGTTGATTGGAGAATGAAGCTTGACATCTGCAGCTAATGGGATCTCGCTACATTGCCCACTTTTGCCTCTCTTTCCCAATCACTTGGAAACAACGACTCACCCAGGAAATGTGCATGATTTCAGAGTACACACGTCTAGCCAGGAGGATCACTGTCCCCACATGTCTGGAGCACATAGGGAAGAAAATAGAGAATCCGCTACTGCTTCTACCTTTTGCAAATTAGCTCCACCCATCGGAGTAACAAGGGTCCTTGGATGTCAGTTTATTGTCCCTCACAATGAGGTAAGTGAGACTTCCTTCCCTGGAGAGAGGCAAATGTGGAGGTGATTATGGAGTGCAGAGAGAGACCAGTTGTGTTTTCTAGGGAAAATCCCTCTACAGAGATTCACAAAACCTGGGGAGAGGTGATTCCCCCCAATAACACACACACAACACACACACTCGCAGAGTCTCACACTCAAAAATGTCTTCAAGCTTTATTTGAAGGAGACGTTTCTGTAGATATTTTTATTATATTTTAGTATGTGCGACTGATTTTAGGGACTAGTACTTTTGGGCTTGAAATATTTGATAGAATCAGAATGCATGAATTCTACACAGCCACTGTCAAAAATGCATAATGGCGTCAGCCATATTTCAAGGAGGTAATGAATTTCCAAGAAAACACTAATTTGGAAAAGTAACAAGTTTTATTAAAAGTCCTCATTAAAATATTGAATGTGAGAATATGGTATGGTTTCAGGAACCCCAGCTGAGGTCTTAGTGCTCAAATGTGGAGGCGTCATTTAAGTGTTTTTCAATAGTCTCAAAGCACTTCAGCCCTTCTAACTTTATTTACACTTTTCATCATTAGTCCCTCTTTTATTATCTTTGCAGAAACTCCGCATATGTCTTGTCATTTGCTTATGTTGCCATTTTTCAAGTCATCTTACATAAAGCAGTGATCTCCAGGCTGCCTAGTAATCCTGAAATTGATATTACGCTTCTTTTAAATCTTTCGTTCACACCTTTGTGGTTTTTCATGTGAGTCTTCTATCCTCGAGGATTTCATGTGCAACAAAGCAATGATTATTGAATGGTTGCACCAAATTACCAAAGAAAAGTGCTGGGGTATGGGCTGATTGTGACATTGTAATGACTAAGGCAGGTGAATTTTTAACAGCAATGGGGGTGAGGCTGGGAGCAGATGAGCCTCCAAACTCAGCACATGGAAGAGAGTGAAGCTAAGATTTCATTCAAATCCTTTACTTTTCATGTGGAATATTTCGATTAGATTAGGTTTACACTCAAGACTGATACTCTGTTGTCTGACATGTGTTACTCAGATCCAGATGACCTGGCTTTAGGGCAAACTGAGATGCAATTTGGACAGGGAAGGAGAATGCATGTCCTTTTGCCTCTTTCGGGCTATAGCCAGTGCTCCCAGAGGCCAACGTACATACTCTGATATTGGAAAAGAAACCACAGCAAACATGAGCGGATTGGTATGCTATAAGTAGCCTTCTGATTCCCATTGTAGTTCTCCTCTACCTCCCTCCCTTCCCCTCCCTGCCCACCATATGCCAGTATACATCTATTTCCAGATATACTTTGGTAATGAATTATTTAAAATTCATTTCCTATGTATATTTCCCAATAAAACCTTCAGAATTACAAACTTTGTGATTGGTCACAGTAGGGAGAATTTTATGTTTGACTTTGCATTTTAAATCTTTATAAAAGCAAGGTAGAGTCCAAGAAAAATGGGGAAAAAACAAGTTAATAAAACATTAATGTTTTAATGAAATGTTTAATAGTATAATTTGGAGTTAACTGATTGTCCACTACAGCCCTGCATTGTTAGTAACTGGGAAGACTGTTCATTTCAACTAATAGCTGAATTCCATTCTCAATGATTAGCTTTGGCTTCAAAGCCATATTTGCATTGGAAACTCTTGAGTTTTTAAACAGCTAGAATCTGATTAGGCTTATGAGGTCTCAGTTCACTCAAAGGAGTGAAAAAAACTACTGCAATCTATTCTGTGGCAAATAAATCCCCTAAGTCAGGGGTTCCTAACCTTTTTTTTTCCGCGGATCCCTTTGCCAGTCAGATAAAAACCACAGAACCCTTACTAACTCCATACTGTACTGTGTATTATTTTAAAAATATACCACACCCTCACCAACACGTCCCCACAAGAATAATGCATTTTTTTTTAATTTAAATTCAAGCTCATGGACCCCTTGTTAAGAACCCCTGCCCTAGGTAAGCTTGGCCCCAACTTTTTCTAAGAAAGAACTTGCACCTGGAAATGATGTCCACAGGCTAATTGTCTAGAGGGTATGGGCCTTGAATCAGGCAAATATGTTGAAGTAGATATTAGAGTTTGGCATTTGGGAAATAATGTTGGCTCCGATATTCATTTTGTTGGTCTCTAGGGATCCTCAAAACTAAATGAAAATGAACTCCATTAAGGATGATAGTATTATATTAGTAGAACTCTCAGACTTTCGTTTTCTTTCATTTCTGTCTTGAAGGCTTATTTGGTACACACATATTTTGCCTAGCATATGCATTTTGAGTTCAGGTGTAGATTCTGAATGCATACTAATGTGCTATTGTTTAAACCGGAATCATTCAGAGTTGCTAATACAAATTCTGATTCTGTGAGCTACTAGATGCCAATAAGTAGATGAATCACTCAATTATAATTACTGCTTCACAATCCAGTTTCAGTTTTTATAGTGATCTAAAACATCCTCTAAGCTTATAATAATCTTTGCTCTCATTTATTGAGGGCTTATTATTGTCTCTTTTAGAAATGAGACGTGAAGAGGTAAGGCATGTGCCTGATGTCAAATAGCGTAGAAAGGTTCAAACCCAGGTCTTACTTTAAAGCCGGTTGTTGGTGGCTTTGACGAATGACCTCTCTATCAATCGACACCATTGTTTATTGTGATTCTTTTAATATTTTTAGTAGGGGATGCAATGGACACAAATCCAATAGATAAGAATACCAAAGCCCCCTTATTTAGGGCAAGCACTTTATCTCTATTGTTCGGAAGCACCCAAGGCTTCTTGCTGAAACTTATATATTAGAAAACAGAGAAGTGAAGAAAACTTTCATAATCCTTGCTAACTTTTGACAACCATTTCTACTCTGTTAGAACCAGGATTCTGATTACCAGAGTTAGAGAGATGAGGAGTTATGCACTTAAGTAAATTAGTAATTTCTCAGTTAGCGTATGGGATGATTGTTTTACGAACACCATAGCTTAAGAGTGTAAGAATAACACCTAAATTTAACTTTTTCCATTATTATTAGCACATTTTACTCAGTGTCATAATGATCTTTCCTATTGAACTCTAACTTCAACTTCACCTTTGCACTCTAAGATTTCGTTGAGTTAGGATCAAGTTTAGAGCTAAATAGAGTATGCCTTTGTTTCAAAGACAATTCTGCTGAACATGTTTTATGAAAGAACTGCTATCATAAGCTTGTCATCAGAAGTCTTAGTTTGCTAGTCTGCCATGACAAATACCACACAGTGAGTTGGCTCAACAACAGAAATTTATCAACTCGTGGTTTTGGAGGCTCAAAATCCAAAATCAAGGTGTTGGCAAGGCCATGGTTTCTCCCCATAGTCCGTAGAGTTCTGGCATTAGCTTGCCACATTCCTTGGGATTCCTCAGTTGGCATCTCTGCCTTCTGTGCCCGCTGATACAGGGCCGTCTCTTCCTCCTGGTGTCTGCTTTTGCTTTATGCTTCTTTTAGTTTCTTACTCCTACCGGGACACTCTCTGACTCCTGGCTTCTGGTTTCTTCTCTTTATAAGGCTTCCAGTAATAGAGGTGAAGATCTACCCTGATGCAGTTGGCCATGCCCTAACTGAAAAGAGCATCTTCAAGAGGTCCTATTTACAAATGTTTTCATACCCATGGGAATGTGGAATAAAATTAAGAGCCTTTCTTTTGTCGGGGTATATAATTTCATATTCCATAGCATCTTATGAGAAGACTTCTTAAAACTGTTTACCTTTTCTAGCAAAATATGTTTAATTAGACAATTAATTAAAGGTATTTTTATATAAACAAAAAAAATTAAAGTTCAATTTAGGCCTTCTGGATTATAATTTGTTGAAGATAGCAATATACATAGAAAAATAGGATATACACATAACCTTAAATGTTCCAAATATCAAAGTGCCATGTTTCTGAATTTTATTGTTCTCTGAATCGTTGTATTATCTTGATATTTTTTAGCATTTTCAGCACCATTATTAAAACAGTTATGGTTGCTCTAAATGAATGTAATTGGAAAAGAAAGATGGCCTGTACTAGATGAAATTCTTAATTAATCTTTCACTGTTAAATTGTTCAAAATTAATCAAGTATATTGCCTATGAGAAAGCAACTATACTTTACATACCTCAGTATTATTATCACCAAGTCATATATTAAAAGTTAATTTCTGATTTAAAAGTGTACTTTAACTGCAAAACCATCAATCCTAAATAATTCCATTACCAAAAAAAAAAAAACTTAAAACATCAAAGAATGTGATGAAGAGTGCTTTTTGCTTAGCATTTTGAGATTTTATTTTGGCATGGCCTTTGCAACATCAAATTAAAGTTACACATTTTTATAAAATTACTAGCCTGATTTGGAGAATACCATTCATTCATTTGTTTATTGAACACATACTCATTGAAAAATATTTATGTTCTAGGCATTGGGAATAATGACTGTGATATACAATAGCATTTTTTCTGGTACATAAAGAGGCAATAAACAACTTGAATTCTAATCACAGTGTAGATAAATATAATTGAGGATATTTGAGAAAATTTTTATGGAAAGGTGGTCTTCCCTCTAACCTCTTTTGAATTATGCAGATTACACTGCCCAATGGTAAGATATAGATTTGTATATAGATATAGATACGTTTTTTGAGGTGCTGGGGCTGGGGATTGAACCCGGGACCATGTATACAGGAAGCCAGCACTCAACCACTGAGCCACAGCGGCTTCCCTGAGTTGGCCCCTTCGTTTGTTTGCTTGTTTTTTTTTTTTTTTTTTTGGTTTGTTTTTAGGAAGCGCCCGGGATCAAACCCCAGACCATCCATGTGGGAAGCAGGTGCTCAACCACTTGAGCCACATCCACTCCCGGTACTTAATATTTTTACCACCCTACCACACTATTTCTATGGTTTGCCTTATCTCTTTTGGTGTCTTTACTTGGACTTCTGCAGGAGCAAATCATTTACCATGCACAATATGAACTTTGGAAAATGACCTTGGGAAACCAGCAAACAAAAAGTTAAAGAATGAACATGAGATCCCTCCGTAGTTAAAAATCACTCATAAGTATGATTTTTGGAATGTGACCTTAGACAATTAAAATACTTTTTTAAAAAAAGCAGACTAATGCATTACCTATTAGTTGGATCTCCCCTTAGCTTCCAAAGTACGCTCTTTCTATATAGACAAAAAGATGAGATTAAAACATGTATTTTCTTCCCTTCTTGAATGACAGAGCTGGTTGGCCAACAGCTGTTTCTCTTATTTAGTCTGAGATACCCTGCTTTCTCTCCCTGTTGACTGTGAGGGTTTCTTATGTTTTGTCATTGTCATAAAGGCCTGGCTGCCACTTTTATTTTCCTGGTTTCTTTTTAGGATCTTCAATATGATTTAAAGGTGTCATTACATTGCATTTGCGTTAAGGAAAAAACAAGCATGCAAGAGACTGACTTTAGCTATCATGGTGCTGAAGGTTTTCTGTTTTCTTTCATATAATTAAGCAATTCAAGCAAATCAAGATAATTTGCCTTAGAACAGGGGTTCTTAACCTTTTTTATTCCACGGACCCCTTTGCCAGTCAGGTGAAAACCACAGACCCCTTACTAAGTCCACACTATACTGTGTATTATTTAATAAATATATCACACCTGCACCAACACATCCCCACAAGAATGTTTTTTTAATTTAAATTCAAGCTTATTGACCCGTTGTTAAGAACCCCTGCCTTAGAAACTGAACAATTACTCTTTTCCTTTTGAATAGGAGCTAACTTTTATTTTGTTCAGAAATGCATTCTTATCCTTATATTTGGGAACTGAATAGAAGCATTTTTTAAAAATAGAATTTTGTCTTAAAAAAAGGAGAGACAGAGCTCACAACCCTTTCATATGCCCCTTCCAGCCTGTCTCCAGACATGGTGACATTGGTACAGACGTTACAGACAGGGTTTGTTGTCACCCATAAATTTACAGCTTATTCCAGGTGCTTCATAATATGACTAAATTTTTTGAAAGAAAAAATATATAGGTTTCTAAAATACCTACTTACAGGTTGTGTTCTATTTAGCCCTTGATTGAAACGTATTGCTGCTCAGTATCTTTTAGCTATGAAAATTATAATATGGAACAGAGATTAGAATGAAATTATCATGGCTAGAAGGCATTTACTCAGTGGTGGCAGCCACATAAACCTGGGTCCCGAGAATGATGATAATGCATTAGGTTCTGCATGCCCGATATTATTGCCGTACATTATGTATGTTTCATTTATACTATTTCGCACACACCAGCAACGCTGACAGATAGGTAATTACTCTCTGTGCCAGTGAACAGTTATCAGCACCACCGCTGTTTATTGCTGGAATGAAGTGCGCTTGTCAGTCAAGGTCAGCTGTTTGTGTGTCCTCTTTAATAGTTCTTTCACAGTTGTTGAACTTTGCACGCGGTTCTTATGGCAGGGTTCCTGGAGGTTACTTCACGACATAATGTGTTTCTGGTGTTATCAAAGTCACTTGTATTTATCACTTTAACTGATAAACAACTAAGTTGCAGGAAGCAGAACGGAAGAGGTGAAAAAAACATATTTCGCTACTCAGTGGATCCCAGGAGGCTTTCCGTAATGAATGACCTCGAGCCGACGCATTCTAGCCAGACCCTCTTAGATTGTGCTACACCGCCAGCCTAAGCTAGTGAAATTTCATTTTATAACATTAACCTTAATTTCAGCCGCTGATGGATACTGACACGATTCCATAACTACTGTAGACTTAACATTAACACTCTCTACAAGTATGTTTCTTTGTCCATCCCTCTGCAGTGCAGAGGCTATTATATACTTAGTATATTTGTATAGTGGGATAAATCCATTTGGTATGACTTTTAACCAGTCATGTTTATTTTTTAGATATGTGCCATTAAACCTCCCCATCCCATAAAAAATATTATCGGTCTAATGCTGGTTATCATCGTTGTGTTAAAGTACTGGTCTTGTTCCAAAATGAACATTGCATGGTGCATTTTTGGGAGTAAAAATAAATTCAAAGCCATTGTGTCTATCCTCTGCAGCCTGTAATTTCGTCTGTTATAAAATAAAGAAAATGGTTGATCTTTTTATTTTGTTTGTTAGCCATAGGCACTTTATTAGAAACGGGAATAACCTCTAGGATATAATAATTTATCCAGTCAAGATAACTGGAGCTATTTCCTTAAGCCTGTGATCAGCCTGAGTTTGTGCGTTGGGAGATTTATACTGCCATTGCTTATTACGAAAGAAACAGTTAAAAAGGATTTATGGTAGTGCACGTTATGTGTGCGTCTGGAATTTTCGTGTGTTTAACTTCTCTCCTTGCCTCCCTCTGTTTTTCCTCTCTTAACATTACTGTCAAATAGAGAGAATATCTATACCTACAATTAAATGCAAATTTTATTCAGGCCTTTAAGCAGAATCACATTCATTCATTAAACCAAATGATACTTGTATTTGAAAAAATATATCAGCTCATGATGATATCACACCCTGCTTGCATGGGACTCTAGTTTCGCTATCAGTGCAAAAGTTTACTGTTTTGTTATTAAAGGATTAAACTAGAGAAAATGGTGCCTGGTGACTGTGAATGTTTTAGTTCATTTGATTATATCCATTAAAAAAAAAAAAGAACTTAATTCCATGGCAGCTACTGGATGGCACTCCTGGCAGTGTGATTCCAACGCATTGCCCGTCTGATCTCATCCGGAAATCACCATTTGGGCGAGGTGGAGAAGAAGACGTGAGCAGCTCGGTTCAACTCGTGAACCCAGGCTAACACCATGCCTGGATGTTCTCAGGCCGCTTCCTTCTCTTAGTTCTTAGTTACCAGAGTGTTACAAAGAAAGGGTTTTGATCTCATGTAGATAGCATAGCATTAATTACCCTGACACTAATTAAACTGCATCAAACAAATACCACCGTGTTCCTCAGGGGGACAACAGAAGGCAGTTTAAAATAATTACTGGAGCTTCATGCATGTGTGAAGTTTTCATTACTCTTAGGACACAAGCAAAAGAGATTTGATATCATTAAAATAGCCACCCTTTAGTGATTGCAACCACAACAAAAAATGACTACAATTTCCTTGGAGCATATTGATGTCTAAATAGCAGTGGTTTCCGTTCTTGGGAATGGTAACTTTTCTTTAAGAATTGGAAGTCTGTGAAGCAGGAACAGGTGTTCCAGTTCACATTCTGGTATGATTATGTATTAGCTTATGT
>PVKH010042604.1:0-10807 GCA_004027955.1 Chaetophractus vellerosus
GAGACAAGAAGCAGACATAGAAAAACACAGAAGAATGGACACACAGCAAGAGCAAGCAGAAAGGGGGGGGGGATATGTAATAAATAATAAATAAATCTTTAAAAAAAAAAAAAAAAAAAAGAAGTAGCTTACTGCTCTTCAATCCTTAGCTTACTAGAATCCCTTGGGTTTTTCCAAATAAACTATTGTATAGTTAGTCCATTCTCTACCTGCTGTTTTCTGCTACTTGTTTCAGCAAATCTAGAGAATCTATTTTATTGGCTTAAGTATTATATAATGCTGAGGGCATCAAAATACAATGGTTAAGAGTGCGTATTTCAGAGCCAGGCTACTTGGATTCAAATCTCAGCCCTATCATTTCCTGGCTGTATGGCCTTGGGAAAATGACTTGTTCTTATGTCCTAATTTCCTCGTCTATGAAATGAGAATAATATAATATAAACTACATAAAAGAATGTGTTTGCTGCTGTTATTTTGTTTAGCTGTTTCTCCCAGCATTGTGTTATCTGCAGACTAGAATACCATGCTTTTTATGCATAAACCAAGTAATTGATAACATAGCAAATAGAATAGCAGCAAGGTCACACCAACAGAAATACCCTCATTTCCCTTTAAGTTTCAGTTTCAAGAGCACAGTGGATGTTCACTCACCTTTCTGTCTAAAATGTTGGAAGAAGCAGCTTCACAAAGTCATGAGGAGGGCTTTGAGATAGCAGCATGGCAGATCTAACTCCCAGACAGCTGTGGATTACCCTCCCCATCTTCCTACATCTTCCATGACCCTAAGTGATATAACGGGTATTAGAAAGTTCCCGTGGGAACACAGGGATTAGGTAAGAGCACTCTGGAAAGAAATTGATGATGTGCCTGTCTAGAGTTCTGCAGTTTGCACAAAGGGGTGTGCAAATCAGAACGATTCAGTATGGATAGTCCCCCACTAAAGTTAGGATTAGGATTTTAGCTGTGTCTCTGCAGATTGGAGAGGCAGGGACAAAGCAGGAGCTGAGGCAGTGCCTACATACTATCCAACTGCAAATGCAACAGGAGAACTGTAATCACCTGTGCCAGGCACCAAACCAGAAGGGTTACTTTCAAGGGCCATTATAGATCATGACCTAAAAGCAGATGAGTCCCTTCCCAATGATGCCTTGAGGCAGTGACATTATAGACTCTTCAATTACATTTCTTGTATACCTGAGATTTTTCCAACTGTTGTGATTCCATAAGATATACACACGACATAATAAAAGACACCCCCACACCCAACTTTTCCCACCATTGTCTCTTTTTTTATGGTGGTGCTCTTTAATCCTCTTAAAACTAAAAAGTTCAAGGGTATTCATACATCAAAGGGTACTTTGCATCAAAGTGAAAAGTACACATTATTTCACCACTGTAGATAAAAGTATACAAACACATTATGTTACCAAATTATACTGAAATGGCTTTAAAATATTAAATAGTATGTTTAAACATTCCATATGATTCTTCTTTTAATCTAGTATAAACTACAGGCTCTCAACTTTGGGGTCACTATATCTGTTCAGACACAATCGGCAGCAAGTAACAGAAAATCATATTCAAGCTGTTTTAAATAACATTTGTTAGCTCACAGGAGAGGAAGTCCAAATGTAGGCCAGGCTTTAGGATATTGTTTAACCAGTGACTTCACAATGTCTTTAGGAATCCAGTTCTATTCACCTCTGCTCTTGCATCCAGTGTCAGATTTCTCCTGTCATGGTCAGAGGCTGGTTTCCAGGCTGGGTCACATGCTTCTTCAGACAAGTGCATTTAGAAGAAGAAGAACCTTCCTCTCTCAACAGTGAGGAAAAGCTGGGTGATAGGTAGGTACATCAGGTTTATTTTTATATTCTAATTTTAAACTAATTACTGAAAAGGGGAACGGGATTACCCTTAGTTCAGGCAGGTCCATCCTGGAACTGATATCAATTTCCAAAACTATATGCTGCTATAAAATGGAAGAGCCATGGAATAAGTGTTAGGGAGTTAACTATATGGACCTCAAGAACCAGAAACTCTTTTGTTGAATCTGAAGAAATCCATGGGCCCTGCTCCCCCAAAACATGGATACATACCAAATTTTGCACACAATTAGAAGGGGCTCACAGGGCCTCCTGAAATACACTTAAAGTTCTCCTAGGAGTCCATGCATCTCAGGCTAAGGACCTCTCCTCTAAACTTTGACTTTGAGTCCAATGGTTCTAAGAATATGTCTTTCTTCTTCCCACTACAGGACCAGAAATTGCATGAGTTTCCATTGCTCTCCAGAGAAGTAAGGGCATCAAGTATATGATTTTTGGTCTCAACCTGTTTTAAGTAGTCTGCTACTAACCACAGACACCTTCTCTAAGAGTTCCAGATTCATTATTTCTCCATCCTTCCTATATGTTCTTCTGGCAGCTATCTATACCCCTCCACCTGACCTCCTCCAAGGAGATCTATCCAGCTATCAGGTCACACTGACCCTTCCTTTCTCTTTGACTTAGGTTTATTTATTTTTTAATTGTTCCCTTAGTTCCTTCACTTTGCCTCAAAATATCCCAGATTCTAAAGAACAAATTTATTAAGTACTTACTGTGGAGCAGATATCCTAATAGGCATTTTGTCTACATTAACTTGTTAAATCTTCAACTTTAATATGTTCATAGGGAAAATATTATTAATGTGTGCTAAGATGAGGAAGCCAATGCACAGACAGGTTAGTTAGCAAGGGGCAGAGAAAGAACTTGAACCAGCTCTGAGTCAAGATCATATGCACTTTCCACTGCTTTACCATATCCCTAGGCTTTATATGTTCCCCTAATGCCTCTCTCATTTCAGTTTTGTGCATGACACAAATGTATCTGCTTCCCAAAGAAGTGTCTGTCAAATCTGTCAAATGCCTTTCAGTATTTTAAGTATTTAAGATTCAAATTTATATAAAGCCATGAAAAAATTAACTTCTAATCCAGAGCTCATCCTTTAATTCACAATCACTTTATGGGAGGGGAGCATTTTATGCTAGTTTTGTATCCGATGCTCCTACCCAAAGGGATAGATTTCTTTTCCCCCGCCAATCACAAAATCTCAATTTTTGCTCTTTTTTCTATTGCTTCTGGAAAGCTCTTAAATTGACCCAAAAACCTGAAATATTTGCTCTATGATTTTTAAGTGAAAGATGCAACAATTTTCTACCTTCTTTTTGGTCATAACTCTCTTTGAAGTTATCCTGTAGTTTTTCTAATCTTCTTATTCATGTAGACCAGTCCTCTTCTCCACATTCCAGTCAGGGGAGTGGAATCACAGACAGAAATAATCTTTCTACAATCTGTGATTATAAAGAGAGACAGAACTCTCCTTTCAAAGCTGCTTGTTTGAAGTAAGCATAATCACACTGCAGTTCTGTGTTATTCCTCTCTTTGAGTCAAAAAAATCTTGCTTTTTATGACACATGTTTAAATAACATCCACAAAATTGAATGTGACACATGTGTGGAAAAAAAGGCATGAAAGATCAAACTAAAGCTTGGGTATCTTCACAGTCCTAGGACTGGACCCTGATGGAATGACAAAGAAAGTAACAGAGAAAAGGGGCTTTGTAGATAGATAAGGAAAGGACTGGGCTAATAACAAAAGTGTTTAACAACTGATATGTCACAGGCCCCTACCAGAGTGGATGCCAACCTTAGCCCTGGTGCATGGTCCTAGAGGCTGCTGGCCATGCTAAGGTTTACAAATTTCAATACTGGATAGTAGGGAGGTCTGTAGAGTCCTGGAGGAAGTGCCACAATCGTTAGGGTGCACTCAGGGGCCTGTGGACAGTGGCTAGTTACTTACTGGAATGAAAGTATTCCAAACAGTAGTATCTGGCCTTAAAGGTTTGGGACAGTCCCAGTTTATACCTCTTATTCCCTTTTAATTCTCAATTACTCCTTCTAAAAGAATCATGTTTGGTCTTTGTGCCCTCATATTAGGGTGACCATATATCTTAAAGTATCTCTGATTAAACAATATATTATATAGTCACTGTGTTATAAGAACACAATGACAAAATATGATTCTCTTTGGAATAAAAATCATAGACAGGAGTAGGACTTGGCATCTGGAAGGAGGAAAAATGATAACAGAGAAAACTTCCCCACTAAACCCCCAACCAAGACTGTGGGTATATGAATGCCAGTTTTCAGAATAATATAGGGAGTGAAGGGCACAGCCAAAGACAGCCCATGATAATGGTACTTTCCAATGTATCCCATTGCAAAGGCTCCAGGAAAAGTAAGAACTGGAGGGAAGGCAGAGGGCGAACACAGGGAAGTTTGGCAAGGAGACTCCTTCTACTTTAGCCACAATAAGCAAAACAAAAGACAACTCCAAGAATGGCCTGGGCTTCTTATATGGCCATGGAGGTTGTGTACCACCCAGCTACCATGGTGCCATTCCATAGATTATTATGGGAATGGCACTCTCTATAGTTGAACAAGGGTAGCTTTGTTCTAGATTCTGTAGGTCCAACACAGACCAGGTATTTCCTACATATACTTTTCATTGAGTAAATTTCTTTTATGAAACTCTTATACTCTGTCCAGTCACTCAGATGATGTGTCTAGGGGGATATGGGTGGTTATTTGAAAACAATTCTAAGGTACTAATTACTGGGCAACCTTGCAGAAAGGTAATCTCTGCCTCCACCCTCAAGGAATTGAGTATTCCATATGCTGCATTTTAAAAAGCAAGGGAGATAAAGTTGGCAAACAAAGATTCAGTAGGGATTCTTGCACACTGTGTAACAATTCACAAAGTACACACTTATCAGTTCACAGGCTCTAGCATTTCTACTGCATAATATTCTTTTGTTTGACACAGATTGCAATTAAAGACAATCACACATTATACAGTGGGAAAGGATAGTCAAGGAAATTGCATTTATTATAATCCTGATATCATTTAAAATAACCATCTTTAAAACCACCATGGGAAGTAAAGATGCCCTATTTTATTCCAAACTTTCTCACAGATACTGGATACAAATGAAGAATTCACATTTACATTAATATCCCCAAATTGAGATGTCTCCAAGTCCCCAGCTTCTATGCTAGAATTAAATGGAGAATTGAAACTTTTTTTCCAGAAAAGTAGGTCAAGATAGCTGAATTAAAATATAAATGAGGGACGGTATTAATGACCTAAAGAAGCTACTTTGACAGTTGTTGGGAGCTGAAAAAATGAGTATAGTCACAGGGTAGCTTGTAACTCTTACGATCATACCTTGCATATTCCCACCTTCTTTCTTTTGCCCATGCCAAGGTATGGCATGGTGTCCTAAACTTGCAACCTACTGAAATCCCATCCTTCATCCAGGCCTCCTCTATGAATCTTTCCAGGTCCCTCCAACAAAATGCAATGTCTCTATCTATTGCACCTACTCCTATTTTGTGGTATGCAGTAGACTCCACTTTGTACTACATACATTTGTGTATTTATCTAGCTAGCCCTAATAAGTGCTGGGCATATACAATCCTTCAAGATTTTTAAAAAAGTAACTAGGTTAGGGAAATTATATTCTCCTTTGTTTCTCACCTAGAAGCTATCTCAGTCTGCAATCAATCCTTCAGAAAAATCTCTCACATCTTCACTTTTGTGCAGTATGTTAACTATGAACAAAATGATAGTGTATGCCAGTCAAAGGTAAAGTACTACCTTTATTAGTATTAAAACCCTGATTGTTAATGCAGATGCTCATGGAAACTCAGGTTCATCTGAATAATATATATATATTAGTCCACAGTCTGTCATTTCATAAACATGGATGAGAGAATGCCAAAAATAAAAAAAGATCTATTTAAATGAAAATGTATAATATATTCTGCATCTCATTTGTATCTTATTAAGTTCAAAGGCAGGCTAATATTAGCTAGTCTATGAATGCAATATGAAGGAGACATACTTCTTTATTTTTTAAATCTTAGGCATTTCTTTAAACACTAAATTTTCAACTTGCTATTATTTAAAATATTAGTTCTTATTTTATTGATTTATTAAATTTAAAGGATTAAAATTAACATTTAATTAAAGGATTCAAAATGCATATTTGAAAGGAGTGACCTGCGCATTTTTAAAGACCCAATTTCTATCTCTATTCTCCTAGTTCTTAGAAAATAATAATATTATTATATTATTATTTGCTTGTCCTAGTGTAACAGATTTTAGCTTCCAGGAAGACTCCAAATCTGCTAGCTTGCTATACCCTCCTTGCCCTTTAATATTTAAATAAAATTGCTCAAATATCCCAACTCACAAGGGGATGGAAGCCTAATATCCCTGCTCAGGTCTCCCACAGATTTTTGTCAAGAGGGTGGAGAGTGGCAGGGAGGTTTAGGTTTCTCCAAAACCTCTGGTTCTACTAGTCTCCTGCTTCCTATGAATTCTTGATCTCCTCTTTCAATTCACCTCCTGAGTATGCTGCCTCATTCCCACATAGAATCAATAAGCTAGACATCTACCTAATTGTTCCCCTGCTTCCCCAAAGTTTCACCCCAGCAAGACTTGGCTATAGCAAACCTCAAGGAGAGTTTGGGAAGGAAGGGGAAGGTTAAAATGTAGCAGAGACAGCAAACAACCTGAAATTAATTATTATATATCTCTAACTTTAAAAAGCACCTTGGTATTTGAACCACCACATTATTTTCTCTATTTCTCACCTCTCCTCAGATTCAGCTTTCTGCTTGTGTTGGACTCCTTTAATGCCTCAACCTTCCCCTTTTCCCTTTCTGATAAGGTTACCCCCCCCCATGGTTCAGTTTGCTTTTTTTACAGAACAGAATGGTCTATTCATCTAGCTATAAATTTCATGTGCCCAATCTGAGGTGGGGGTAGGGAGGTGGGGGATATTTTCAAAAGCAAACACACGTTTTAAGGTGTGTTCCAGTTCAGGAAAGACAATTGGCCACTAGAGAGGAATTCTGTGGTTAGAAGTTTTTGTTTCCTCTCCCTTCTACATTTAGAATTTGTCTGTGAGATGAGAGGTGGAATTAAGGATTTAGAATTTGTCTGTGAGATGAGAGGGGGCAATTTAGGAATTAAGGATTTAGAATTTGTCTGTGAGATGAGAGGGGTAAGTGGATAGTGAGAATTTGGCAGAAATGTCAAACTTTAAACCTATAATAGGATCTAACCATCTTCAATTATAGATAAAGAAACTGAGGCCTGGAGAAGTTAACAGTCTTGCCAGACGTTGTAAAAGCTCTTCTGTGTGAAAGGTGGACATGTGAGTCTGGCCAGGGCAGTTTCCATGATCCCATGAAATAACTCAGTTTCTCAGAAGCCAAACAATTTCAACTCTGTACATTTAACTCTCAACTCTGTGGCCTGCAATGAGCCCACAGTGAAAGATCAGGTGAATAGCAGAAGAGGCACTCTTAAATCATATTATCTCAGTCACATGGGTATATTTACTATTCATATTTTAGTTCCCTCCTAACCACATGTTTTAACTATAATTAATTCTCTAGTTTCTATGTATGATATTAATGTTAGGAATTGCATTTTTTCACATGCTTTTACAATAATCCTTTGGCACTTTGATCAGAGATAGAATACTAGGCCAAAGTCATCATGTTCTGGCCCACAAGAGAGTGAATTGATTCAATGTCTTCCATTCTTAGAAAAATCAAGTGTATATGTGTGAGTGTGTGTGTGTGTGTGTGTGTGTGTGTGTGTGTTTGAGAGACAGTGAGAGCAGTTTTTTAAAGATTTTGTTTATAGTCTTAAATATCCTATAACAAATATCTAAAAAAAATAGCTTATAAATGTTCAGAAAATTTGAGCAATAGCCCTGAGAGCTAGATTTGCCTGAAATGACTAAGGGAAAGAAGCTTACAAGAAAAGGAGAAAAATGTATCTAAACCACATCTGTTCACAGAAAGAAAGAAAGTCTCCTCAGCAGAATTCAGACATTTAGCAACAAACTTGTCTCTAAACATTTGTCTAAACAGTCAACAGGACAATGCAAATGCTCCTATGAAAACAGTAACCAGATCTTAAGGCCCTAGCCTTTAAAGTTCGAAATATTTCCCCAAAACTGCCATGTTCTTTCTCTCCCACCCTGCTGCAAGATCACAAAAGTAAATTCTCATTGGTTCCCTCTTTCTGTTATCCTGCCAAAAAAAAAAAAAAAAAAAAAACCTCACTGATAAAACCCACCAGTGATTTATTACATACCATCATCCCAATGTTTCCAGTATAAATGCCATTTTAAATGAGTCTCTTGTGTTTTATTAATGCTTAACAGACATTTAAAAGCAATGATGGTGCCAATGATTATTATCATATCATACCATTAAAACCCAGATGCTTCTGTATTGACAGAAGCAAAAGCACCAGCCCCCAGGTTCTTTCCCACATTCTCAGTTCCTTAGACATGTCTGAGCTGGGATTCATTTGAAAGCAGAAATAGTAGGGTGTAACCATTCTTTCCATGCTCCTCTTTTCCTCTATATATCAGTCCAATTTTCCATACCCATCTACAATTTATCCATTAAAAGAAGAAGAAATAAAGAAAAAAAGGAAAGACTGAGAAAGAAAAAAGAGAAAGGGAAAGAAAAGAAGAAGAATAGGGGAGGAAGGTCCCACAAATTAAAATTTAGGTTGAGGATCCATATTTATTTTAAAATTTCTTAATATGGGGTAAAAATTTTTTTTTAATTCATTAAAATCACGCACATTTTAATTTCATGGGATTTCATATGCTAGCATCCCATGTGTTCCTTTCCTGAAGCCCTAGTCTTCCCTAGAGCCTTTCTCCAAAGCATTAATTCATTTACCAGTCAATGAATGGAGTCTACTGTGGCTGCTACCAAGTCCCAGCCCATGTCAATGAACTCTTGTGCAATGAAGACTGCTCGGTTTCTGTGTGCTCTGTTGGTCTTGTCCCTAAGGGAACCTCTAAAGCCCATATCTTTTAGAGACTCTGGGGAAAGGGGTTGCCTTGTGGAGGCACTTGAACTTTTGGGGGCCTCTGGTTGCAATAATTATAGCATCCTTCAAACCTATCTACTTTGGGTCCTGATTAGAATCCTCAGTCTGAGCTTGCCTTCTCCATCTAAGTCAAAATGGTGAAATACTCCTGAAGTTGCTCTCATTGCCTCGACAGATATCAACCTTCAAACACACCATGTCCGAGGGGGAAAGATGATAAAGTTGGTTAGAGAAACATGAAGACGTGAGCAAGGCAACATAAACTAGAATTCCACTCTGCCTAAGCATTGTCCTAGAAGAGAATGCCTGTCATGTTCCTTTGGTGTGAGGTCCCATAGGGACATTTTGGTCATCTCAGAGCAGCCACATAGCAATGTTTTTGCAACTCAGTAGACTGACAATGATCAGGAGAAGTGGGAAGAGAGTAGCAGCAGAATCATCGACTCCTCTCTCACATCTGTGCTACACCTATAATTCTCTCTATATATACAACAATAGTTGGCTTCACATATGTTCTCTAGCCAGAGTTCCAGACCCTGTGTTTCAAAAGAAAAACCAGGAAAGGTGAAACCTAAGAATATAGAATTGGCAAAAGGCATCGGTTATCAAGACTTTATGATTTCCCCTCTTTAAATATAACTCCAATCTGCTCTTTCCTTCCTCTTTCCTACCCAGACCTTGTTCAGACACTCACCATCTCTCTATTCTCTACTTTTAACAACCCCTTTAATGCTAGACAGTAAATGCAACAGGGATGAGAAAAGGTAAGTGTCCCTACCTGTTGCTTTAGGTGTATGCAAGTCTGAATCTTTCTATGCTGCATTAGCAAGGGAAGGGGATGGCTATTGGCTAGGACTTACCTCTTCCAGAAAGGCTTCCATAAGTGCACTAGTTCACATGTGAGCTCTCTGTCTCCAATGCAGTTCTAGATAGTCTATAGAATGCCAGCCTGAGATTCATAAGACAGTGCTCTGTCACCACCCTGTGACCTCAAGGTTATCACTCAATGACCCTGTGAAAGGAGTTTTCCAACAAACAAGACAAGTTGTCTCAGACAAGCTTTTTTCAACAAAGAAGACAAGTTGCCTAATGCCTACACTAGGCTTAAAGCTGAATAGGCATCCAATAAATGCTTACCGAATAAATTTGAAGAGAAGAGTTTATTGTATGAGGAATATACATGGAAGTTGAAAAAAAATTACCTCAAAGTCCCCTACAACTCTCAGATTTTCATTTGAAGATATCAATCCCTTCCATGGTTTTGAAAATCACATCTATCCATGACTCCCAGGCACATAAGTTCAGCACACTCCTCAACCTGAGCTTTAGACCAAAATGTCCACCTGTTTCAGGGCTTCACATATTAACTGAGCTGGCATCTCAAATTCAACATGACCCAAATTAACTAACTTTCCCACACAACCTGCTCCACCTTTCCAGTTTTCTGTCTTTATTAATGACACCGTCCTCCTCTTAGGGGCCTACGTTGTCATTCTGCATGACACCTCTCTCCCCTCTAAAACCATCACTGCCTAGTCCTGTGGATTCCTCCTTTCCAAAGACCCATTCTTCTTGTCATTCCATCATCTCACTTATCTCCACTACATTGCTTGTAACTTAATAGCACTTATTTCCTTCTGTGAAATACATTGCATGATAGATATCCACCTCTATTCCTACACCAGATCCTGCAAGATTTGTTTCATGCCTGCAATTCCCAGAACTCTCGCACAATGTTTGCAGGTGCTCAGTCATTCTTTGTAGAAGGGCTGAATAAATGTTAGCACGTCAGGTATAAATAGTCTTGGGGGCACGGATCTTGCTTTACTCTTTTT
>PVKH010042605.1:0-10808 GCA_004027955.1 Chaetophractus vellerosus
AAAGATGGTGTTAATGATAGCCATTCCTCAAATGGAATATGTGCACTCAAAGAATCTCATTTCCCAAGATGTCAAACAAGAGAACTTCCTGATTGGCTGACAAGTGAATAAGAAAGAGCATGTTATGCACATTATAGACTCTAGACTGGCCAAGGAATACATTGACCCTGAAACAAAAATCACATACCTTATATGTACTTCATTTGAGGCAGCCTACCCTGTTGATAGAGATAGGTTGGTGGCACAAACAAAGAGGCGTCAGACAGGTTGATGAGACACACAGTGGGCTACCGCTCACTCAGGCATACATAGCACCGAGTGGCTGCTTACTTAGCCCTTTTATTGGGGTTCCAACTATAATTAACTTTTGTGTATCTAAGCATGAATTTTTGCTGCCTAAACTAAATTAAGGTTCTTGTTTTTATTAGCATACTTCCTTTTAATCCTAACATTCTTGTCTGTTCCCAGCTCTATCTTAAATCAGTTACTCTCTGTGCTTGTTTAGTACAAGTAACTGATTTCAGTTCCCAGACCTTAGTTCAAGGAACTGTTTTCAGTTCCAAGACCTTGTCCCTGTTTTTGGGTTCAGCACACACACTCTTCATCTCCCTTTTTCTGCCTTCACTACCCTGACAAGGACTCATATATGATATGTTAAAAGTGGGATATCAAAAGATTGATGACACCAAAAAGAATACTCCCATTGGAGCTCTATGTGATAACTTTCTAGAGCAGATGGCAACTACCTTCAATAGGTCAGGTGATTAGACCTCTTTGAAAAGCTTGACTATGAATATTTATAGACCCTCTTTGCAAACCTCTTTGAAAGGAAAGGCTAAATCTTTGACTGTGCCTACAATTGGGTTGGGAGACTTATTCCTACTCCAGTAGGATCAGTTCATGTAGTTTCTGGTGCATCTGCAATAACTGGAGACCACCCCCACACACAGGGATTGGCTATCACAACAGCAGCTTCTTCTAAGTCAGACTGCATCATCAGAGTGCTGAAGAAAGTGGGAAATTCAGCCCAGCCAGCAGACCAGCTCCTCCTACCTGAGGTCTCACCTGGCTGCAGTCTGCCTTGGTGGGACCAGTGCATGTGGTGAGCTCAACCAATGGAGAGTTGAATGGCAATGACTCCACAGGAGCCCATTTCAATGCAAATAATCACAGCTTATGCTGAGGTGGAGGTAGTGGAGGAAGCTAAGTGCTGCTGTTTCTTTAAGAGGAAGAGAAGGAAGATTGCTCAGCACCACAAGTGACTAGAGCCTCCTTGGAGTTCTCAGGCTCTGGGGATTCTGACTCAATTATACCTGCAAATCCTGCTATTTCTCTTTGGAAGAGTCTCCTCTGCTGGGGGAGGGTGAGATCCAAACCCAAAAGAGGAAAACAGATATCCCAGAAGGAGCCAGAGGGTCATTGGCTGTTCCCACCTGCCTAGAGCTGAGACTCCTCCACTGCTAGTCCTTAGGGCTGCTGGTTGACTCTCCTTCACATTGTTTACAGTGAAGATGTCATCCACAGAACTCAAGGACTACTATTCTTTTCCTTCCTCCTAGTTTCCTCCTAGTTCTAGCCCCACCCTTAACCCTCTCCAGCATAAAAGCTAGTGAGTAAAGTCTTTATCTACTAAAGGAACTCAAGAGGCTGGGGGAATGGCCAAGGTGTTAGGAGGAAGGTGGTAGACCTGTGGTGTAGAAGAACCTTCTCCAAACCACCAGGCATTTCTGGTAGTATGGCTTTCTCTTCCTCTATGCCTGTGTAGCTTCCATCCTCCCTCCCTCCTGTGAAATTACACTCTAAGACACAAGCTGTGAGAAATCTACAGTCTGCTTTCCCCATGCACGTGTACTTAGCTTTCTTGACAAGCAAACTGTGTTCTCCAGATGGTAGAAGGACAATGCAAAAGTTTCTAAGCAAAGGAAAAAAAAATGTGACTCTTTGCACTTCTAGTATTTTTTTAACAAAAAATATGGTAGATGCATATCATGTCTGGTTATATTGGGGTTTTACTTTTTCTGTTTTGAGGGGGATGAGGTCAATGGAGTCATTTAGAGAGAACATGGCTCCAGAGGTCATTCTCAAAAAGATTTTGATCTGCAGTACCCAGAAGTGAAGCAGCCAAACCTATCTCATTCTGAGCCATTGCACTCAGGTTGTCAAGGAAACATACTTGAATGTTCATTCATCTTCTCAGCTGCTGAAAATTATGCCTCCTAATGATTAGTCATGACCTATTCAGCCTGTAGTTGAAAAAACCTAGTTTATAAGCACATGTTGAGTCAGGCTGAACCAGACTGTGACTAGGAGACAGCCCATCCCACAAAACCAGATGCTTAATTTAAATCAGAAATATCTATGCCCTCTCCTGCCAGGGACATGCAACTAGTTGGCCATGTGACTTCCTGTTAACTTGTGGGACAAAATTTGTGATGAAACAGCTCCCACCATATTGCCACTAGTGGATTGCAAAGAGGAGAAAAGTGAGCCTGCCTTCCTACTGCCAGATGAACCTCAGTGGATGGCAACAGAGTGTGCCCCAGTAGCTCCATTATAGTATATAGGCTGGCCAGCCTTACCAGAAACCAAGCCCATGAAGATCTTCTCCCAGAAAGTCCATGGTGACAAGATTAGGACTGAGTATGTGGAGGCTACAGTGAACAAGAGGGTAAGATGGATTGGTTCTGGAAAATTCCAGGGAAAAGGAGACTGAAATGAGAGGCCTGAAATTATCTTCTCAATCATACAGAAGCTTCTTCCAGATAATATGGCCATGAGTCTAAAATAAGTTCTCTCTCATACACCTTCTGCTCCTACCAGAGTGTACCAATAGACATACTATTGGGAATGGTTGTGGTTTCTCATTCACTGCTTGAAAAATCAGTAATGTGGGAAGTTACTCTTATCAGATTCGATTTTCATTTGACTTCAGTGGATTGTTCAAACAGTTACTCTTTATTCCAGCTGTGATAGAGGACAAAGGACTATTTGCAGCAGGGGAAGAGGTCTTGGATCTGTGAGAAGAAAGAGCAAACCAATACTCTTCCTTTGCCTTCCCACATTTCAGTGGAGCTAGCAAAAGCTAACCATGGAGGAAAATGGCTGTTGATTTAGTTGGCAGATTTTGGAGCACAGAAATCTTTGCCTCTGGCTTGAGGTGTAAGGCTGTCTATTGGACTAGAGGGATTGGGAATACTTTCTGGTAGTTGGCATTTCATGACAGGTCCTTTGATATTTCTTATATGAAATAGAAAAATCAGCATTAGCATGTCAGAGTTTTGGACTTCAACTGTTCCACTGGACCTTGGCTAAGGAATATCAGTTTACTGGCTTTAAACCTGCTCAGTTTATGTATGATTGTAATCTTTTTTTTTGTCTTTGAAAGTAATTTTCCTGTATACAAATACAGTAAGAGGAAAGCTCATTGTCATGCCCTTTCCCTACAAGAACTTTGAATATTGGGGTTTGCTTTCTTGCCATTACCTAATGGTTAAGGTCCCATCACTGAAATTTATGTACTTTCTCAGTTGGTATTTGGGAAACTCTTTATCTAACTGTATATAAACATCAACTTCCTCATCCCTGTGTAGAGAAAGCCTTGCCTCTCACTTACAGGAAGGCAGGGGGAAGTGGTGACAAAGCCTGGAGTGTCCTGTTACTCTGTATTCCCCTAAGTACCTCTTCCTGCCCCACAAAAAAGCAAAGACAATGACCAGCTTGGCTGTGGGGCAATCTCTCTAGGAGTTGGTGATTTTTTTCATTTTGTTTTGGTTTTTCTCTTAAAAGTTTTTAAAGTTAGCTCTTGAGGGGATGAACCTAAGCAGTTGGGGTTTGGGGCATGGAGTCCTTCCTAATGCAATGTACTCACTCTCTACTCCACACAAATCTCTTAGAAGATATTTGGTTTTCATATCAAAGGTGAAGAGCCCAAGATCTCTAATATACTGGTAATGTGAGAATGTGGTTCTTCCAGGGCCATTGACACTGCAAAGTGTTCCCAGACCCCTAGGAGATTCTGTTGTGATCTTCCTTAAAAAAAGATTTTAAAAAACCACAACTGATTACCCAGAAGCAAATTGATCCTTAGCTCCATTCCAACCAGCACACACATCAAAGCTCCATCCTTAGCCCAGTTCCTGCAGTTACTTAGCTATATGCTCAGCCAGATCCTTGGGGTTGCTGCTCCACTCCTACCCCCACTGTCAACATGCTCTGTAGTTTTGAACTTTCTCCATTTTGCAGCCACGATGCCTAAGAGTTATTTTTCTTTGGGATTTATGCAATTGTTTCTCCTTAGAGTTAACTCAGCATCTATTCATTGAAAAAAAACTAAACCTTAATATTTTACTGTTAGGAATTCTACCAAGCCCAGCAGATCCTCAGGCAGTGCATCCTGAGCCATGTCAGGCAGGTGGCCAGGATTCTATCTGAGGCATTAAGGGTTCTCTCTTCATGACCACAGTATGACTTGTATATAAAAGTCTAAGCCTGGAAGGGTTAATCAGTTGCTGTACACCTTAGCACTTCCCAGACTTCTCACCCCAGGCTGCTCCTCAAGAGGGGGCAGAGTGTCCCAGCAGTCAGTGTACATTCATGATTGCCTTAATTAATATTCTCCTGATGATGGATTCTATCTAGGAGTAAACAGGGCCTAGAAAGGTATGGCTCAGGTGACTAGGTTGGCTCTCAGTTAAATATCCATTTTACTTTGGAAAGCAGAGGTTACAGGAGACAGATCCTGAGATTTCCATTAGAAGTGGTGATTGCCAATTTATTCTCAGTGAACTCAAAGTGCATAGAAACAGCCCCTGCCCATTAGCTAGAAGAGGTGCCCATTGCCTCTGAAGTAATTTCCACCTTAGTTCAGTGGAAATGTACACTGGTAGTGTTTATTCAGTGTTGATTTTCAGTGTTAGTAACCACTTTCAATGCCAGAAATTCATTGGAAATGTTATGTCAAAGTGGTTACTAAAGAGCATAGCCTCAATATTTTTAAATGTAAAAGATATAATGTTTCCCCCTCATCCCAGTAAGCATTCATGGCCTGCAAAGAATAAAAATAATAATAATAATTAAAAAACAAAAAACAAACAAAAAAAAAACCATGTACTTCCATGGCAGCCTAGAAGACATCTCCTCAGAGGAACTTGATCTTTTTTCTGATGTGATGTATCTATTCAAAACCCACATGCTTCCAGTGTCCCAGCCACCTCTTTTATATTCATACCTAAACCAGCATTCCATTCCCTATCAGTTTCCTTGGCAATGTTTTTCCCAGGTTAAAGCCAAGTTAAGACTCTAGTTTCTAAGACCAGGAGATTCTGTCACTATACAGCCAATATTGCCTTCACCAGGCCACTGCCAGGCACCATCCTCGCCATTGCCAAGGTGAGCAGATGAATTTCAGGGACCCCCAGGGAGCCAGGTTATCTGTGCATTCTATCTGGATTATCCATATGAGTGACAGGCACTGGTATCTAGGATTCTTCTTTTTGCAGACTCTCCAGGTCTTTCATGAAAGTCCCATCTTTGGGTGATGGCCAGTAACTCCCAGTCTTCCCTATCATAGATTGGTAGGAATCAAATGGGATTACTTTGTTTTTATTTATGGGGGAGGTGTGTTTCTGAATAAGATGAAGAAAAAAAATAGCCCTACTGAGGGTTTGTAGAGTTTTGAGCAGTCTTTTAGCTACATTAAAGACTCTTGGAAGTCTTTGATCAACTAAAGCAGTCTTAAAAATATATTTTTCCTAACTCCTTTTGCATGTGACTAAGTATAAAAAGTAGATTTCTCTATTTTATTAGAAATAGGAATTAGGTTCCCTGGTTATAGACAGTAGTATTTGACATATTTCCTCAAAAAGCAACCAGGAACCTCACTGCAGCATTTGTTTGTATGTCAGCTTATAATAGAGAAAGGGAGTGTATATTCCATATGTTTCTAGATTAATTTACTAAACTTGATGCTGTAAAGAAACCTCAGTTCTGTGGACAGAATTTCTTTTATTTTCTTCTTTCCTCCTCTCAGTCACCCTTCCAGTGTCATCACCACCTCCAAGGTCTTAGAGCAGAAGATTATCTTCAGCAGTAAGTTGGCTGCAGTCATCCCCATAACACACATAAGAGGACAACTCTCCTGACATCTCGACACGCTCTTCCCAGTCAGGTGTGGGACATTTTTGATGTTTTTCTTCATGAGTTCTAGTCCAAATTCCAGGCCAGCTTTTGCACCAAAATTCTTTGTTAGGAATGTCTCAGGAAAGAGAAGCCATTTCATTGAGGGGAAATATACTTACAGTTGGGTGTATGTGATTGCATGTGTGTGTGTGCATATGTGCTCATCTATGTGCATTTCATTTCTATGAAGACTCAGCCCTGGCTGCTGGGAACAATTGGTTCCTGAGTAGTCTGAGAAGTAAACAGGTGAAAAGTGAGCTTCTCAAATTAGTGCAGTAGCAAGCTGGCTCTGGAAGGAGGCCCATTTATTAAGCAGAAGAATAACAGCAGAAAAGATGTAGATGAAACAAAAAATATTATAACCACCTGAATGGAAAATAATGTTGATTCAGCAATTCCCATTGGATATATCACATGCTCTAGTTTATTATATTATTATTTTGTCTTTGTCCACTGTACTTTTACAAAGAGATGTTGAGATGTTGGTTGTGATTTTTTAAAACTAGGTAATGTATAAATCAGCTTTGGGAATCAGTTTTAATTGATGTGTGGATTTGTCTAATTATTGTTAAATGCCTTTTGATAGTTTTTTCAAGCTTTTTTAAGAGATATGTAATGTTGTTTTCCTAAACCCTGGCACTGATCACAAAACTCAGGTGTGAAAATGAAGCATGTAGTGTTTTTGAACATGTATGTCAGTTTCAAGTGTATTTGAAATAGTTCCTCCAGAAGAGAGGTTTGTGCACTTTTAGGAATGACTCCTCTGCAGAAGAAGTAGTCTTCTTTGGAGAAAATGGAAAATAGTTCCTGGTATGTTAACCCAGAATAGCCAATTTCCTAGGGCACCATGAATAAAACAAACAAAACACAAATGTCATCTTCAAGTATATTTCACCAATTTGGGATAAAAAGGTCTCAGTGTGTACCCTTTTTGTATGTAAAATAAAATGTCTTGCCCTTTTTTAAATAAAAAGAAGCAGGCATATAAAAAAGTAGGAAATGAGACACAAACCCATGACATGACTTGGCCTGTCCAGAAATACATGAATCCATACAAATCCTGGACTTTTCAGATTTACTCCTTTTTGATATATACTAATCTGCCTAGGTTGGATTTCTCTCATTCATTTAGGAAGAATTTTTAAAATACCTTGCCCAAAAATGTATGGTAGCATATACCATATAACTTTGCAAAATGTCATAGTTACAGAAATCAATTTTGGATTCAGAAGGACCTAAGTATGAAGGATTCTCTGCGAGTAGCTGTTTTGAAACAGTGAATTATTCTCTCCCAGCTTTTGGTTTCTTACAGGTGTGACAAGTATGTTTTCTTCAGAGGATGTTTATCAGGGTAAGATGAGACTATTTTAAAAGGTTAGAATTATGATTATTAATCAATAGCTAAGGGTGGTGCCAGTCTCAGAATTCTTGATTATCTGTATAATTACAGTGATAATTCCTAGGGGTAAAGCCTTTATCTCATTCATGTTTGCTTCCACCATGCCTCACAGCCTAAAGTTTAAAACTTGTCATGCTACTTGTTACATGTGAAATAAATAAAATCTTATTTGTTTACAGCAAAAAAAAAAAAAAACACAAAAAAACAAAAAAACAAAAAAATGGTCATGGAATAAAATGAATCAGTGAATCTCCTGAATTAAGTAGAGCAACTATTTGCAGGGTTTTAGCATTTATGTACAACCTATTCTGAGGAGAACAGAGCTCAGCAGACCTGGGATCTGTAATCTCTAGTATCTAATCTTAGTGTACTTTCAATGTCACCACAGAAGTGCAGCCAGATTTAACATAAATATCTTGTCCCTATTTATCTATGTAGTGTTCCTAATTTCAGTAACGCTACAGAAAAGGGATTAAAAATTGCACTAACTCATAAGGACAAAGAAAATACAGCTGTGATGAGAATCATAAGAAAATGATCGATTTGGAGGATTATTTGAGTTCAAGGCATCTGTGATACATAAAATACAACTGTCCAGGAGGTAGTGCAAATATCCAGGCTATACATATAATCCAAAGCTTCCCAAACTTGGTCAATTTTGCTCCCAGTGAACAATAAAAATGTCTAAATCTAAGGTCCAGAAATTTTTATTTTCAGAATTGTAGGAGAATGGGAGGATGCATTATTAAATATATAGATAGCTCACCACAAGAAAGACATTTCATGTTCAAAATGCATGCAGTATCATGATTCAGAATCTCTTTATATAAATATATGAGTATGGCAAAGGAGAAAGGAAAGGGGTGCTAAAAGTTATCAGGTTCTTTTCATTTGCCTGACAAGGTCCAAACAGCTTATGTGAATTAACTCATTTAATACCAACAACAACCCAATGAGATATTTGGGTCTCATTTTATTGTTGGGGATAAAGGGTTCAGAGAAGTTCCATAACTCTTATAAAATTGCACAGTTAAGAAGAAAAGTGTGCATTAAACTGAGTGTTTAAAATCATAATTACATAATTGTGTTGATATCCACAAACATACATAGTTTAAAGCAATGGTTTAATAATTTAGTCACATAGTCCCAGAGGCTTGTAGGAAAGTACTAGAAATTGCAAGTGGCTATGCCCCATGATATTCTTGAGAGTAGTGCTTATGCAGGAAATACTGAAAGGACAGACCAAGGGGAACAATCAGCCTTTTGTGCTGGGGATTAGGAATTCCTCTTGTGAAATAGAAGCTGAGTAGAACATTTGAAGAGATCCAATAGTAGGTTTATAAAACAGAATGTCATAATCAGAGGGCAGCATTTAGCCACATGAGTGGGTGGCCCAGATTCCCATTTCATCCAATATGCTTGCCCCAGCACACCTTTCCCCTTTGACCTGTTTTACTTAGCTAATGGCTGCCAAGGCAATATACCAGAAAAGAGCTGGCTTTTAAAATTGGGATTTATTAGTTAAAAGATCACAGTGTCAAGTCTGAGTAAATGTCCAAATACAGGCTTCCTCAGGAGATATCTTCTTCCTGAGCTGCAGCTGTGGACAACCAAGCATATAGCAGCATCTGCTGGTCTATGCCTTTTACTCTGAGCTCTGTTGCTTTCAGCTTCTGGCTGCTCCTTTTGTGGCATTCTCTTTCTTGGGTTCTGTTGATTTCAGTTTCTTGCTCTCGTATCTTTCTCTTTCAGCTCCTTGGTCTTTTCTCTCTGTCTTCTTCCAGTTTATAAAGGACTTCAGTAAGAGGATTGACACACCCTGGATTATCCCTCACAGAAGTAATTTAATCAGATGGCCCTACCTACAATAGGTTCACACCCATAGGAATGGAGGAGCTTGAAGGACATTATCTAATGGGGTCAACCAGCTTCAAACTGTCACAGTATCTATGGCCACTTTGTGTTCCAATATGGCCAGCTGAAGAAGAAGGATAGATTCACAGCTTGGATTATGGATGTGTCTGCTGTATCTGGGTATACAGGTGAAAATACAATCAAGGGTATCACTGAAAGGCAGTAAAGCATAGACAATCATCCTATTGAATGGTTCTGTGAATGAAAACAGATATTCACATTTTAATAGATTTTTGTGTCCTGAGATGAGAATATAGACAAATTTTCCCACTGGCCAATAGAATGGGCAGCTACTCAGAATATCAGAGCAACAAAGCATTAGATAGTAACTGTGGATGGACATATTTTAGTGTGAATGAAGCCTAAAGATTTTTGTATTACATAGTAACACCCACGAGAAGCTAATTGTTCAAATGCTCATGGGACGTGGTCATGGGGTGAAATATTACTCAGTAAATGGGAGAACACTGAATTCCCATCTTGGAGACCTCTGCCATATTTTCCAGAAGAGTAGCAACATCCCCTGAGTGCAGACGCAGTATCTGGCAAAGGAGGATGATACATTGATGGGCACTTGTTATTGATGACTAGCCTTACGAGTCATTGTTGTTGAAATTGAAATAGCCTAGTGTTAAGAGGTGACTAAGAGTTGCCTCTGGGGAACCTCTTTGTTGCTCAAATGTGACCTCTCTCTAAGCCAAACTCAGCATATGAATGCATTACCTTCCTCCCAGCATGGGACATGACTCCCAGGGATGAGCCTCCCCTGCAATGAGGGATTACTAACAAATGCCAATGGGCAGTATTCTTCAAATAAAAGGGGGAAACAGTAAAGACAAATGAATTCATAGGGCTAAGAGACTTCAAAGTGAATCAGGGGTCAACCCAGAAGTTACACTTATGCAAATCCCAGTAGGACCTCCTAGGCTTCCAATATGGATATCACCCCAAATAGATGGCCTCCTGAAGGCTTTGGAGATATCCAGGTTCTATATCAGGACATATAGCCCCAGAGTTTGGTGCCTTACTAGTGGGCCCTAATTTGGAATCCTTGCTCCTGAGAGTGACAGAGTCTGACCAAAATATGTCTTCACTGCATATGACCCATCTGTCTCTTCTAATCAAACCTATATTTGATGCCAGAGATTTAGGTGTACTTCCAGAGACTGGAGACTATGGGCTGTCCATGTGCCAACTGGGTCCAGAGACTCTGTGGACCTGCAACTCCTATGCTACAACTCAATGGGCTCCCCCAGGACACCTAGTTGGGAGTTGATGATGGACGATGGCTATGCTGGGGAATGGAGAGAGCCTGCAG
>PVKH010042606.1:0-10798 GCA_004027955.1 Chaetophractus vellerosus
GATAGGAATCATAAACATAAAATGAGGACAATTCAGATGATTTGTGAGATTTGTCTTTTAACCAAGTTCACATGATCAAGTGGAAGCACAGAATAAATGAATTTTGTTGGGCAGGTTCCATGGAGAAATAGAAGAGCAGGGGAGCTAAGAGTGATTATAATTATGGGCCATGTGATCACAGCTGGGTAAGGAGAGAAGTAAAGCCGGGAGATGGTTGGTGGATAGTAAGGATTAATGAGCTAGAGAGTACCTGAGCAAGACATCTGGAAGACTAGGAAGTGGCACTTGGAAAGTGACATGTTTGAAATCAGGATTTTAGAGGTGGTGCAATTTCTAGTGGTGACAAGGTCCCGGGTAAGACAGTGAGAATATGTGCCTAAGATGGAGTGACAGGAAAGGTCAATGGAAAGGAGGAGATTAAACCACTCACAAGCCAGGGTATTGGGCAGCTTATCCTTATGTATATTGAAATCCTGAGGAGGTTGAGAATAGTTTGGGTAGAGGTGAATATTATGAACTGGAAGCTAAAAAGGATGATAAAGGGGTAACTAGGAGGTTGGTAGGTGACAGTAAGGAGAAGGGAGGAAGGGTTATAAATCTAGGTGGAAGAATCTCAAAAGATAAGTGGTGTGTGAAGGAAGATGGGATGGGGCTGGGAGTTATGGTCTGGAAGGAGCACAATGGAGCAGCTCATCAAACCATCTTATGCCTGAGATAATACCAAATAATACCAAATATTGGCAAGGATGTTGAGAAGCTAGCTGTCTCATACATTGTTGATGGAATGTAAAGTGATACGACCACTCTGGAAAACAGCTTGGCATTTTCTTAAAAAAAAAAAAAATTTTTACACAACTACCATATGACCCAGCAATTGTACTACTGGGCATTTCTCCCAGAGAAATGAAAACTTATATTTATGCAAAAACCTATACACTAGTGTTCATTTTAGCTTTATTCATAGTAGCCCAAAACTGAAAATAAAAAGCACATATGCCCATCAATGGATGAATGGTTAAACAAATTATAGTACATCCATACTGTGGAATATACTCAGCAATTAAAGGACAAAACCACTGATATATACAACAACCTGGATGAGTTCTTATGGGTATTAGGCTGAGTGAAAAAAGCCAATCTCAAGGTGTTATACAGTATATGATTCCATTTATATAACATTCTAGAAATGGCAAAATTATAGAGATGGAGAACAGATATGTGGTTGTTAGAGGTTAGGGAAGGGAAAAGGACTGTAAAAAGAGCAGCATGAGGGATTTTTTTTGTGATGATGGAATATTTCAATATCTTAATCATGGTGGGACTAATATGACTCTATACATGTGATAAGTTGTCATAGAATTATTTGCAAAGATGTGAAAAAAATCAATGCATGCAAAAACTGGTGAAATCCAAGCAAGTTCTGTAGTCTAGTTCATTGTATTATACCAAACAATTTCCTTTTTTTGATAATGCGTTATGATTATGTAAGATGACACCATTGGAAGAAGCTGGGAGATAGGTACATGGGATCTCTCTGTACTACTTTTGCCAATTTATTTCAAAATTTAAAGTTTTTTAAAAATTAGGTGAAAAGAGTATAAGAAATATGGAGGATATGGTAACTGCCACTATATTTGAATAAATTATGAAGACAAATATTTCAGAGTTAAGGAAAAACGGAATACCTCAGATCGAAAGAGTCATTTAGTACAAAACTAAGTGATGAAAAAACTAGGCATAACAACATTTAAAAACATCAAAGGCTATTCTAAAGAATAACTCCAAAAGGTTACAAAAGGAAAAACAGATTAATTCCAAAGAACAAAATCACAATGACAGCAGACTTCTCAACAGCAACAATAATGTAAGTGATATAGCCATCATGAAAACATGCAGTTAACTATTCAAACTAAAATATATCAAGGTGCGTGTGACAGACCTTCAGAAAAAAGCAGATTGATAAGCAGTTGTAGTTAGACATTTTAACACACCCCTCTCAGCTAAAGTAAAACAAAAAAAGCAGAGATATGGAAGATATAGTACAACTACTAAATTTAATCAATGAGATATGTATACCCAACTGAGAAATTGCAGTATATTTTAATACACGTGGAAAAATGTTTTAGGTGGTTAAGCATCAACATCAACTTAATGTTTATTAGGAGGTTTATTCTTAGGTATTTTATGACTTCTGTTGCTGTTGCACATAGTTAATGTTTCCCAGGACATTTTCTAGATAGCTACTACTGGTGTATAGGGATATCATCATTTTTGTCTATTGATCTTGAACCTTGTATTTTACTGAATGTTCTTCTAATCATAATAGCTGAATTATCTTGGCTTTTTAAGATGGTCATATCATCCCCAAATAATGACAGTTTGTCCTCTTCCTTTTCATAATGTACCACCTAATTTCTTTGAATCTTTCCACCAGGTAGCACTTCTGCTCTAAATGTTGACACATCCTTGTCTTATTCCTGATTTTAACTGGAAAACATTTTGTTTTTTTTTCCTATTCAATGTAAAATTTCTAGAAGGTTCTCTTTATCATATTAAGACGATTCTCTTCTACTGCTCTTAATAAGAATCAGGAATGGGTGCCATCTTCAACAGATGATGGTTCCTTCTATATGAAGCTGGCTACTCCACATGTCTGTTTGGAGTCAGAGAGAAAGGGCACGGAATCTGGGGAGCATACCCCCAGTCCTTTTAAGAATAAGACCCTGGAGTGGCAAACATCATTTATGCTCACGTCCCATTAGCCAAAAATTAATCACATGGCCACGTCTAGCTGAAAGGGAGCCTGGGAATTGTCTCCTTTCCCTGAACAGCCTGTGCCCAGCTAAAACCCCAATACTGTGGAAGGGGAGACCAGATTTGGAGGACAACTAGCCATTCAAGATATTCATGTTTTATTCCTTTAATTTGTGTATGGACTAAAAAAGCATTAATATATTTTTCTAATGTTCAATCATCCTTACATTCCTAGGATAATTCCCACTGGATCATGAAGATTTTCTTCCTAGATTGTTGGCTTCTATTTGTGAGTGCTTTACTTGGGATTTTTACATCTGTGTTCATTAAAAATATATTTTAGTTGATGCAAAAATAATAACATTTTACATTTATATACCACTTTGCAGGTTTTTAAATCATTTCACACACATTATCTCACTTGAGAATGGATGATATGCAGGAGCTGACTGTACATTTTTAAAAGTAGTTAATGTATAAATAGAAATATCTATAAATGACACACTGCAGGCTTTTCTTATTATTGTCTGAATTCTAGAGTTCCATTAGTGTGCATAAAGTAAGTATTATGGTAGAGAGAGAACTGAGAATAGGCTTTTTAACCACATGTACCCAGGAGGGATTGCCAGCACCCTGCAGGATGCACAGGGAGTGAGGCTGCAGGCTCTGTAAAACACCTAGCATTCTCCTGGTGTTCTATTAATGCAACGTTTACACAACCTGGTTTTGAATTTACATGTAAAGGATTTCCTGGTTATTAAACATTCTTTGGCTTTCTGAACTTTTGTTTTGATTCCTTACGGATCTGCATATACCACATTAGATAATGGCAATCGAGCACTATCATGGGAAAAGGAAGCACTAAAAGTACAGGATGCGCCTGCTGTGTTGTCTGACAAGCCAGGTCATATTTGTCCTAGTCACACATTCTTTCATAGGGCTGAAGAGGCTTTTTTCCTGAATACACAATAATTACATAACTATGATCACTCTGAAGTACAAAGTGCCTTTGGTGGGAAAATAGATGGTTGGCTGACAGAATTTTGCAAAAAGAGGCACTCGGCATTAGTGATTAGGTCTCATAGTCAACATAGAATTGCCCAAATACTGGGTCCTCTTTGTAGATTACCCATAGAAAATATGCTATTTGTTACTTCTTCTCCTCCCTGAGCTCATAGCCTCTGGGGTATCGTAGATCAAACACTTTGGGCAACATTGAACTCTAAGGTCATTCTGCTGGGCTTTCAGTGCTCTCCCACTCTCCTCCCTCCTTCTCTTTCTCTCTCTGTGTGTCTCTCCCCCCCCCCCATCTCTCCCTCTCTTTTACTCTCCTCCTCCCTCCCACAAACACACCGGTAGGAGCATTTGCACTACAATATACCTGGGGATCTTGCCAGCTGCCCATTCCAAATGAAGCAACTGTCAGAATTGTCTAATCACTCACATTGGTGTACATGTCTCATTTGGACAAATTAGATTCTGCAGTAACTTTTTTGCCCTAGATTATGTGCATAAGTCAGACTGATCAGATAATTCATCCAAATCCACTTTACAGGGCCGGCTGGATAGCCCAGTGGATAGGGCGTCGGCATACCACATGGGAGGCCCCAGGTTCGGTTCCCGGGGACCTCTCCTAGCGGGAAGACCGCCTTGAGAATGGCAAGCTGCCATGGACGGGCCATAGCCGCCATGGGCAGGGCAAAAAGCTGCCACGGACAGGCAAAAGCCGCCACGGGCAAGGCAGGTGCCCGCGAATGGAGCGCAGCCAGCCACCCACGTACTGAAAGCCGGCCGTGAATGAAAGCAGAAGCCACCCACAAGCAGGGAAAGCCGCGCCTGCGCAATGACCAGTCTCGGCGCGTCGCCGCAGCAGGGGGTAGGGGAGATATGTAATAAAATAAATAAATCTTAAAAAAAAAAAAAAAACAAATCCACTTTACTTTGTACCATTTTCTGTTCCCCTAAATTCCTAAATTCTTATGACCATTTCTCTTGGGATAAATACAAATCCCCAGTATGCTTTTTACCATGCACACTACACGAGACTGACGCACAGAGATAAATATACCAGAATCCCATCTATTTTCACCATCATCAGCTGTAGAAATTCATTATGAATATTGAAAAGGAATAAGGTAGAAGTGCAGATTAAAAGAACTGCCCCAGTGCCTTTTGCACTCTGACTTTCCAAGTGGGTCTCTTAGTTCATGAAGGTTCAAGAGTGATTTGAACAACACGAGTTGGGTAACTAAGCACTTAGGCTTAAAGTAAATGCTTTAAGATAGTTAATTATACTTTACCCTCCAGGGAAAGAAGAATGTTTTCTCAGACCTCTGAAAATGGATGATGAGTAAGTTAAAGCTTTGTGGACATCTGAAAAATTGTTACCTTTTTTTGTTTGTTTGTTTATTTTTTAAATGCTGAAGCAAGTCTCTATGGTCTCTTATGTATAAGTAGATAAAAGAAAAATTGGTAGTGGGAGGAGGTGGTTAAATAGAAAAGGGAGATTTAGACCACCAGATAAGTAAATACATTGAAAGCTATACAACTAAAAGAGCATGACACAGGTTCAAGAACACATAGCTCAACTTCACAGAAAAAAACAAATCCAAAAGTAAACCCAAAGAAATCCTTGAATTTAGGGGGGAAAAAATGGATCCTAATCTCTCTCCTCTCTGTCTCTCACATATTATAAGAGCTCAATAAATAATGTGTTGTTATTAAAACATATTAAAAATAGAATAACAATAAGCAAAAAAGCAAAAGAAAACTAAAACAGTCAAGCTGTTCAAGTTTAAATGTCAAAAGTAAAATTGTAACTTTCTGGAAGCAATGTTGGGTGAGTATTTCTATATTCTTGCTCTCTAAGCATATTAGAAAAACTGGAAGCCATAAGGGAATATATTAATAAATTCTACTACTTAAAAATATAAACCTTATGCATGTCTGAGCATACAAAGTCTCATAAATAACACCAAACCCACCTCTCAAAGAAATCCAATTCTGGAACCTTGAATATACATGCATAAGAATATGAATAAGGGAATAAATTAAATGAAAAATCATGATTCTAATATTAGTTAAATATTTACAAAATAGCTCCAGCACTGAGATGAGCCCCACCAGGCCAGATTAATCTGATATACAAAGAAGATTGTGTTTCTGTAGGGGCAAAACCTGCCAGCAGCCTTAATCCTCACAAAACCTCAGACCGCAGGCAGCCATTAGCCAGAATAAACATGAAAAGTGAAGCACTATCAGAATTCTCAGTAAAAACCCTGCAAAGTTGAAATTCAAGCCATCAGATTCAGTAATTCCCAGAAATAACAGCCAAGCCCAAACACTACATGACTTTATGATTTTACAATTGGACCAATGCAAGATTTTAGGAATTTTTATATATCATTGATATAACACAAGTAGACATCTTTGTATAGAGTTAAATTTTTAAAGTATTTTTCAAGCCGAACTGAAATGACATCAGGAATTTAGGATTGAAAACCTTCATAGAGGTCAAGGTCAAGTGAAATCTCTAAGTAACTTCTAGAAGACTTGTAACACCCAGAGCAAATGTAGTCTGGTACTTCCTTCTAGCTGACTGGCATCAGAATGTGAATAAGGCCAGCTTTAAGCAGCAAGGGCAGTGTTTAATTTTATCTTGAATCTACAACATCCTAGTTGCAGCTTTTTGCCCCCTTTGATTTGTATTCACCCAAATATTGGGGTATTTCCACTGTGGAAGTGGGCTAGTGGACCCTGATCATCTTATCTCTTTTTCCATGCAGAGCTTTACAGGCATGAGTTGGAACTGAGCTGATTCCTGAGAACCTATTCCAGTTGTTGGGCTTTCATTTTTTAATTGATATTCTGTTCCATGTATCAGCCACAGTGGCATGTTGGTTGGTTCCTTTGGAACTAATAGCATGTCCTTACTAGAGCCCTCCTTGTAGGATCTCTTTGTCTTCTCTGGCCTGAGGATGAGAAGCTGTGCCCCACATGGTGCCATGAAGAATAGGGTCACTGACCCAGATAACTCAGGCCTAAGAAAATTACCACTTTTGCTTCAAAGTGTCCAATAGCAGGGTCATTGTGGTGGGAGTGTGTGAGAGTGGAGGGGCAACGCTCCTGCAGACATCCATAAATCACCTCCATCTTCCTTCTGCTTGGATCAAGGATACACAAGCTGTTTCTATTGAATTAGGTAAAATAAGCAGAAAATAGTTCTGAGATTGTTATTATATGTTGGCAAATTCTGTAATAGCTTCTTCAGAAACCCTTTTTTGGTGGCTTGGGTACTCACTGTAGGAGAAAATTGCCAGGGAATGATTAACTAGAGATCTGTACTTGAGTGGTCCCAGTGTCTGTGTGGGAAGAGAGGAAGCTCTGGCAGGTGGAATCTATCTTGGCTTTTACCTTTTTGCCATGGGGTTGGGAAGAGCCTTTACTTCTCCCCAGGAGGTCTGTGGAATGTAGCATGTAATTGCAAACTGAATCAATTTGGAACATCCACCTTTACCAGACTCTGAGCCCAGGGCCGGTACCTTAGAGAGCTGAGAAGAGAGTAGTTGGACAGGGCGTGGTCATGACCTGGCCGGCGCCAAAATTGTGAATTAAATTTAGTTTTGTTTTTTTCTCTCACATTCAGGAAAGCAGCATCCTTAGGTAGCTGAAGAAAGAGAAAATTTGTCTCATTTTCCTACCTTGTTAGCCGGGCACAGAATTGTCAAAGCAGCATTGTCGTTTACTTGCGTGTTAATTAACACAGACATTTACTGTGGTTTTCCCCCACCTCTCTCTCTCTTACCCTTATGGCCCCTGCTTTGTCCTTCTCACACCAGGTGTAGAAGACATAGTGGCAATAATGATTCCTGAGCCAAAAGGGAAGGAGATAGTGAGCCTGCTGGAAAGAAACGTCACCGTGACGATGTATATCACCATCGGAACCCGGAACTTGCAGAAATACGTGAGCCGCACCTCGGTGGTGTTTGTCTCCATCTCCTTCATTGTCCTGATGATCATTTCCCTTGCATGGCTGGTCTTTTACTATATCCAGAGATTTCGATATGCAAATGCCAGGGACAGGAACCAGGTGAGTAGCGTACTTAAAAATATAATTTTTAAAATGTATTGCAAAAGTGATACATGGTATTCTATAAAATTTGGAAATTCCAGAAAATATCAAGACAAAAGCAAAATTACCTCTCATAGCCCCACTCAAGATAAACCTTTTATGTTATCAAGTTAACATTTGTTGTATGGTTTTCACATGTTTTCCAGATAGACCTATTTTGATCATTTACTAGTATTGTGTGAAATGAAAGTGTCTTGTCCCAGATACCTATTGCTCATTGTTTTGGACAATTATTTGTTTGTGTAGTTATATAATAAAGGGGGAAGTGAGCTAAGAGTGTCAATGTGATGTGTAAAGAGCAAGTATGTCCTTGTGAACAGAAGAAAAATTAAAAGGCATTTTAAAAAGCACTTAATTTCTGAAGAGATAATATATACACATTGTATATAATGCCAAAGGTACGAACGGTATATAAAAAGTAATTGCCTTCCCATCTCTGTCCCTCAGATGCCTGGTTGCCTCTCTGGAAGGTCCCCTCTTCCGGGAATATTTTATGGACATAAAAGTACATATGCTGTGGAGCGGGTGTAGCTCAGTGGTTGTGCTTCACATGTACAAGGTCCTGATTTCAGTCCCAGTACCTCCTTAAAAAAATACATATGCTTACATAGATATTTTTTAAACAAATGGTAGCACACTTAATTCTGTACCCTTCTTTCTCAACTAATTGTGGAGACTGTCTTAGAAATGAATGTGTCAGCACACAAACCAAACTTCTCATGTCTAATGTCTGCATAACATTTCATTGTCTGGATATGTTTAACCAGCCTCTTATTTACCCAGCCTCTTATTGATGGACATGTTTTCTATTAAAACACACACACACACACATGACGCAGCATAGCACATTTGTGAGTATATTTGTAAGGGAAATCCTGGAGGTTTCATTGCCGGGGCAATGGAATGTGTATTTTAAACTGTGATAGATATTACCAAATTGTCTGCCAAAAAAAGGTTGAACCGATTTAAACTTTAACAAATGATGTATGAAAACTATTATTTCCCTATATCCTCACCAAAAGGATGGCACAGCTTTTGTTGTTTGCCATTTGATTGGTTAAAAATGTTATCTCACAGGCCACTTCAAATTTTGTCAGAACCTACAAAAGTGTACAATCCAAAATGTAAACCATAATGTAAACCATTGACCATGGTTAGTAGCAATGCTTCAATATTTGTACATCAATTGTAACAAATGTACCATCCCCATGTAAAATGTTATTAACAGAGGAGAGAGGAAAAGGGGGAGGGCGTTGGGTATATGGGAATCACCTGTATTTTCTATATGACTTTTCTGTATCCTAAAGCTTCTTTGAAGATAAAATGAAAAATAAGACACTGGGGGAATATATGGAAGAAAATGTCACTGTACATACAAGACAACAGATCTTATAGTGGTGAAAGACAATGTCTAAAAAATTATTTTTATTATTTCAAATTGTTTCAAATTTTTTGTATTTTATTATTTTTTTAATTTTTCATTTTCTTATTAATTTTATTTGGTTATTTTGTTGGCTTCATTTTTGGAGAGGTTTTGGATCACAGAAGGGTCACAGCAGTAGCAGGGGAGGATCACTTGTCTGGGGTGTCAGTGATATGGGGATGCATAGGAAGGGGTTCACCTGGACATGCTTCTAAGACATATGAATATGTCTAAATGTTCATGGGATTATCTCTGTGGGTAGAGATCCACACAATAACCGAAAGAATATTGAATTCTCATCCTGGGGAGTCCTGCTACATTCTCTAATGAGATAGCAAGAATCCCCCAAGTGCAAGGGCAATGTCTAGTGAAGGAAGACAGACCATTATGCCAGGTCCTTGACATTGATGATTGTACTTATGAACTTTTTCTTGTGAAATTGAAACTTAGCCTAGTGTTACATACTGCCTAAGAGTTACCTCCTGAAAGCCTCCTTGTTGCTCAAATGTGGCTGCTGTCTAAGCCAAACTCAGCATATAAATGCAATACATTCCCTCTCAGCCTGGGATATGACTCACGGGGATGAGCCTCCCTGGTACCAAGAGATTATGACCAAACATCAACTAGCAATGCATCTGAAAAGGACCTTGACCAAAAGGGAGAAATGGTAAGTACAAATGAGTTTCTATGGATAAGAGATTTCAAAGTGAATCAGGAGGTCATTCAGGATGTTATGCTTATGCAAGTCTCAGCAGGATCTCATTGACTGCCACAGTAAACAGTGCCTCAGATAGCAGGGCTTCTGAGGGCTCTAGAAATACCCAGAAACTATAAGCAAGGCAGACAGCTCAGGAATTCGGCACCCTGTCATGGGCCTTACTTTAGAATTTGTGCTCCCCATGTAACAGAGTTAGACTCATTTATAGGTTCTCAACACATGGCTCTTCTGCTCCTTTTATTTGAACCCATAATTAGCACTATATTTGATAAAAATATGTCCCAGAGACTTAAATCTTTGATCCGTTCATGTACCAGTTGAGCCCTGAATTTCAGCAGAGTTGCAATACCAACTCTCCAGTTCATTGGACTCACCCAGGACAACTAAAAAGGAGATGATGATGGACAATGCCCATTCTAAGGAACAGAAAGTGTCTGCAACAGCAAGCAAGATAGTCCCATCCATCTGCCCCATGAGATCTAAGCCCCTTCTCAATTGGAAGCAGAGTGGGCATCACCATCCCCAAATCCTCAAGATTGGGGAATGAACAATGGACTAAAGTAGACTTATGATCCTAGCAATGGAAGAACTCTTATCATTGATGTAAAGGAAGTGATCACCAGAGTTTCTGAGGGATGGGGGAGGGAAGAATAGGTGTAATATGGGGACATTTTCAGGACATTGGATTTGTCCTGCATGACATTGCAGTGATGGATACAGGCTATTGTATATTTTGTCATAACCTACAAAATTGTGTGGGACAGGGTATAAA
>PVKH010042607.1:0-10805 GCA_004027955.1 Chaetophractus vellerosus
ACTTTGAAGTTTCTTAGCCCTATGAACTCATTTGTCTTTACCATTTCCCCCTTTTATTCAAAGTCTTTTCCCAGTTGAACTGCCTGTTGGCTTTTGTTAGTAATCCCTGGTTGCCAGGGAGGCTCATCCCCAGGAGTCCTGTCCCATGCTGGGAGGAAGGTAATGCATTCATATGCTGAGTTTGGCTTAGAGAGAGGCCACATTTGAGCAACAAGGAGGTTCTCAAGAGGCAACTTTTAGGCACCCTATAACACTGGGCTGTTTCAGTTTCAAGAGCAAAGACTCATAAGGATAGTCTTCAATAACAAGGACCCATCAATGGATCATCCTCCTTTGCCAGATAGTTCCCCTGCACTTGGGGGGATGTTGCTACTCTTCTGGGAAATATGGCAGAGCTCTCCAGGGTGGGAATTCAGTGTTCTCTCATTTATTGAGTAATTCTTCACCCTGTGACCCTGCCCTGTGAACATTTGAACAATTATGCATGCCTTTTATGTATGTTCAGGTGGACTTCCTCCCATGCAAGCCCATCCATGACCCTCCCCACTCGTGATCCTTTCCCATCCCTGCTGTGACCCTCTGTGATCCATATCCTCTTCAGCGGTGAAGCCATAACAATAGCCAATTGCTATTAATAGGAAAGTAAATTAATAATGATATTAAAATGTAAGAGTTAAAATATATGAGCACTTAAAAATAAAAAATAATTTAAATAAATTTTTAAAAAATAGAAAAAAGGAAACAAGATGTTATTAAAGATTAGGTTTTTCAAAAACTGTGCAAAAATAATTATATATATATAATTTTTTTTTCCTTATTTGCCTTATCAGTGCAATATCTGGTATCCAGTCTGTTTTGTGGCACCCTCCTCTTCTCACTCTCAAGCTTCACACCATTTTTCATTTAATTTTCAAAGAAATTTTAGGTTACAGAAAAGCCACACACAGAATACAAGACAATCTCGCATTTTCAACCTCCTCCTCCATTCCTCCCCCATACCAAAACCTTTTGGTATGTGGTTGGCAGCACCAACATAACTGACATACAGTTAGTGAAACATATTTCCCAAACATTGTCCTTGGTCCACATCAAGATCCACATTTTAGCTCGTACACTTTTATAAATTTTGATGACTATCACCCTGTCCTGTGTCCACCACCACAAGGCAATGGAAAACACTTACATGGGCCACAAAATAGCCCCCATTCAATCCACCCGATCCCTCCTCACACCCCACCAGGGCCCACAATGCTGCTCTCTGGATTGACACCCCAGATGACAGGATTCACAGATACACACCACAGAGTGTCATGGCTCACCAGTTCATCCCCCTCTGGGAAACATCTGTGTTCCCAATAGTCACCCCCCTGTCCATTTCTGAGTGAATCATATCTCCAAAAATAGTGAGCCCATCTCCCTTTCCCCACTGTGCATGATCTCCACCCACTGACACAACACACTACGACAGGAAGAACACTCCCACACACCCCCTAGGACCTCACAGATATATTGTGCTAAATGAACCACAATCTGCACCCCCAATCTGCAACACCTCCCCTCCACATTGTGACAAGTGCACTCCCATGTCTTTGGTCACAACCCATCACCCACAAGTCCCAAGTGTTCATCCAGTCCACCCTTCAAACCCCCAAAGCATCCTGTGCTCCCCAGTCCACCCCTCCAAGTCCTCCCAGCCAACAACTTAGAACCACAAAACCCAACAATCTCACCACCCACCTGTCCCATCTCCCCAACATGCAACCAAAATCCATCACTTCACCGCAGATTACATCCCTAAGGATGATGTCACAACTTTCTCTTCTGTTTCTCTTTCTTGTAAACCTATCTTTCAGAACCTAGTTATTATGGAACTGCTCAATTTCCTTAATTCATATCAGTGAGATCATGTACAGCCCATGCTTCATTGCCTCGCTTGCTTCACTCAACACCAGGTCTTCAAGATTCATCCATGTTATCCAGTGTGTTACCACTTTATTCCCTCTTACTGCTGAGTAGTATTCCATTGTTTGTATGTACCACATTTTGTTTATCCATTCATCTGTTGTTGGGCACCTGGGTTGATTCTAACTTCTGACAATTGTGAATAATGCTGCTATGAACATTGGTATACATATATCTGTTCGTGTCTTTGCTTTCAATTCTTCTGGGTATATAATGAGCAGGTGAATCACTGGGTCATATGGAAGATCTATAATTAGTTTTTTGAGGAACTGCCATACTGTCCTTCATAGTGGCTGGACCAATCAACAATCCAACCAGCAGTGGATAAGGGTTCCCATTTCTCCACATCCTCTCCAATATTTATAGTCTGCATTTTTAAAAATAGATACCATTCTAATGAGTGTAAGATGGTATCTCATTGTAATTTTGATTAACATTTCTCTGACAGCTAGAGATGTCAAACATTTTTTCATGTGCTTTTCAGCCATTTGTATTTCTTCCTTGGAGAAAAGTCTTTTCAGGTTACTTGCACATTTTTAAAATGGGTTGTTAGTCTTTTTATTTTCGAGGTGTAGGATCTCTTTATATATGTAAGATATAAGGTTCCTATCAGATATATGGTTGCCAAATATTTTCTCCCATTAGGTAGGCTGCCTTTTTAGTTTCTTGATAACATCCTTTGAGGTGCAAAAGGTTTTAAATTTGAAAAGTGCCAGTTTATCTAATTTTTGGATGCTCGTGCTTTGGATGTGAAGTCCATGAAACCATTTCCTATTACAAGGTACTGTAGATGCTTCCCTACATTATCCTTTGAGGTTTTTATGGTCTTGGCTCTTATATTTAGATCTTTGATACACTTTGAGTTAATTTTCATATAGGGTGTGAGATGGTGTTCCTCTCTCATTCTCTTGCATATGACTATCCAGTTCTCCATGCACCACTTGTTGAAGAGGCCATTCTCTCTGCACTGAGTGAGCTTGGTGGCCTTGTCAAATATCAGGTGATTGTATATGTGAGGCTATATATCAGAACTCTCAATTCTGTTCCACTGGTCAATGTGTCTATACTTGTGCCAATATCATGCAGTTATCACCACTGTAGCTTTGTAGTATGTTTGAAATCAGGTAGTGTGATGCCTCCAACTTCATTTTTCTTTTTCAATATGTCTTTGGCCATTTGTGGCTTTTTAACTTTCCAAATAAATTTTGTATTTAGTTTTTCCACTTCCTTAAAAATAGTGTTAATTTTTATTGGGATTGCATTAAATCTGTATATTAGTTTTGGTAGGAGAGACATCTTGATGATATTTAGAGTTCCTATCTGTGAACAGGGGATTTTCTTCCATTTATTTAAGTCTTCTTTGATTTCCTTCAACAATGTTGTGTAGTTTTCTGCATATAAGTCCTTTATATCTTCAGTTAAATTTATTCCTAGGTATTTGATTCTTTTTGTCACTATTGTAAATGGTATTTATTTCTTGATTTCCTCCTCAGATTGTTCGGCATTGGTGTACAGAAATGTTACAGATTTATCAGCATTGATCTTATAGCCTGCAATGTCACTGAACTCCTTTATAAGCTTTAGCAGCTTTGTTGTTTTCAGGGCTTTCTAAGTTTAAGATCATGTCTGCATATAATAAAATTTTTACTTCTTCCTTTCCAAATTGTATGCCTTTTATATTTTTTCTTGCCTTAGTGCTCAAGCAAGTACTTCTAGGACAATGTTAAATAAGAGTGGTTTTAGTGGGCATCCTTGTCTTGTTCCTGATCTCAGAGGGAAGGCTCTGAGGATTTCCCCTTTGAAGATGATGTTAGCTTTCGGTATTTTATATATACCTTTTATCATGTTCAGAAAGTTTCCTTCTATTACTATCTTTTGGAGAGTTTTTGTCAGGAAAGTGTGCTGTATTTTGTCGAATGGTTTTTCTGTATCTATAGAGATGACCATGTGATTTTTTTCTTTCAATCTGTTTATGTGATGTATTACATTGATTGATTTTCTTATGTTGAATCTTCCTTGCATACCTGGGATAAAACTCACTTGGTTATGGTGTATAATGGTTTTGATATGTTGTTGAATGTGATTAGCAAGTATTTTGTTGAGGATTTTAGCATCTAGCTTAATTAGAGAGATTGTTCTGTAATATTCCTTTTTTTGTGGAATCTTTGTTTGGCTTCGGTATTACGGTAATGTTGGCATCATAGAATGAGTTAGGGAATGTTCCTTCTATTTCTATTTTTTTGGAAGAGCTTAAGCAGGATTGGTGTTATTTCTTTCTGGAATGTTTGTGGAATTCAGCTGTGAAGCCATCTGACGCTGGGCTCTTCTCAGTGCGGAGATTTTTGATGACTGAGTCTATTTCTTTACTTGTAATTGGACTGTTGAGTTCATCGATTTGTTCTTTTATCAGTGTAAGCTGATTGTGAGTTTCTAGGAATTTGTCCATTTCTACTAAATTACCATTCTTGTTAGCATATACTTTTTCAAAGTATCCTCTTATGATATTCTTTATTTCAGTGTGGTCAGTAGTGATATCGTTTACTTCATTCCTTATTTTGTGTATTTGCATCTGCTCTCTCTTTTTCTTTGTTAGTCTGGTTAAGGATTTCTCATTTTTTATTGATCTTCTCAAAGAACCAGCTGTTGTTTTGTTTATTTTTTTCTAGTGCTTTCTTATTTTCTATTTCATTTAACTCTGCTTTGATCTTTGTTATTTCTTTCTTTCTGCTTCCTTTAGGGTTAGTTTGTTGTTTTTACAATCCTTTCATGTGTGCAGTGAATACTTCAATTTTAGCTCTTTCCTCTTTTTTAATATATGCATTTAGAGCTTTAAATTTCCCTCTCTGTACTGCTTTGGCTGCATCCCATAGGTTTTGATGTGTTGTGTTGCCAGTTTCATTCATTTTGTGGTAGTTACTGATTTCCATTGAGATTTCCTCCTTGACCCACTATTTCTCCAAGAGAGTGTTGTTTAATTTCCATATCTTCATGCCTAACCTAGTTCTTTGGCCCTCAGTGATTTCCAGTTTCATTCCATTGTGGTCAGAGAAATTACTTTGTATAATTCAGTCATTCTGAACTCATTGAGAGTTGTTCTGTGGCCTAGCATGTGGTCTATCTTGGAATATGATCTATTTGCACTTGAGAAGAATGTATATCCCACTGTATTAGGGTGTAGTGTTCTGTGTACGTCTATTAGGTCCAGGTCCTCTATTGTATTATAAAGGTTCTTTGTTTCTTTACTGATTCTCCATCTAAATGTTCTGTTTAATGGTGATAATGGTGTATTAAATTCCCTCACTATAATTGTGGAGGCCTTTATTTCTCCACTTAGTTTTCCCAGTGTTTGCCTCACATATTTTGAGGCACCCTGATTAGATGCTTAAATGTTTATGATTGTTCTCTCTTCTTGAGAGATTACCCCTTTCACTAAAATATAGTGTCCATCATTGTCTGTTATGATTGTTTTGCATTTAAACTCTATTTTGTCTGATATTAGGATAGCTACTCCTGCAAAATTTTGGTTATTATTTGCTTGCAGAATTATTTTCCAACCATTTACTTTCAGCCTCCTTGAATATTTGTGTCTAAGGTGGGTCTCTTGTAAACAACATATAGATGGGTCATATTTCTTTATCCATTCTGCCAATCTGTGTCCCTTCACTGGTGAGTTTAATCCATTAATATTCAGTGTTACTATTCTCAATGAATTTCTTACATCTGCCATATTTTTGGGGGTTTAATTATGTCCTATGTAGTTTTTGTTTCTCTTTATGTCATTTTTGTTGTTCTTACACTCTCCTCCAACTCTCTTTCTCTTGCTTTTTCTTTCAACCATCACAGCTTCTTTTAATATTTCTTGAAGTGCAGGTTTCTTATTGGCATATTCCCTTAATTTCTGTTTATCTGTGAATATTTTGAACTCCCTGTCATTTTTGAATGCCAGCTTTTCTGGATAGAGAATATGTGGGTGGAAGCTTTTTTTTCTTTTACTACCTTCACTATGTCATACCACTGTATTTTTGTCTCCATGGTTTCAGCTGAGAAGTCAGCATTTAATCTTATTGTGTTTCCCTTGTATGTGATGGTTCTCTTTTCTCTTGCTACCTTGAGTATTTTCTCTTTGTCTTGAGCATTGAACATTCTGACAAGTGTATGTATTGGAGCTGGCCTGTTGTTGTTTATACTGTTTGCAGTGCACTGTGCTTCCTGGTTATGTTTATTCATTACCCTCAATAGGTTTGTGAAGTTTTCAGCCATTATTTCCTTCAAAACTCCTTCTGTTACCTTTCCCTACTTTTCTCCCTCTGGGATGCCTATAATACATATATTTGTATGTTTTGTGTTATCGGGTAAATCCCTGAGTCGCTGTTGGATTTTTCCTAGCTTTTTATCTAACTGTTCTCCTATCTCTGATTTCAGATGTACTGTCTTCCACATCACTAATTCTTTCTTCTGTCTGTTCAATTCTGCTGCTATGTGACTCCATCATCTTTTTGATTTATTGGATTATGCTATTCATCGACATCATATCCGTTATATTTTTATGTGTGTTTACAATTTCTTCAGTATATGCTCCCAGTGTCTTCTTAATATGCTTAAACTCTTCCTTCACTTCATTAAGTTGATCCATGTTATTGTTTGGACAGCTTTGAATATGTTCTGCATTCCTTCCTGGTTTTTGGTCTGTCAATGGAATGGTCCATGTCTTCCAGTTTCTCAGTATGGCTTGTAATTTTTTGTTTCCCTCTGGTCATCATTTTTTCTTGATGGGTTTATTCAGTTAATTAGCTTCTCTCTCTCTAGAGTTTTATTTAGCTTATAGTTCTGTGTGTCTGATAAGTTTTTTCTTTGATACATTCTTCTTCTAGTTACATTTCCTTGCTTTTTTCTACATTTCCTTGAAGGAAAAAGATTAGCACCAGAGCAATCAAAAGGGGTAAGAAAGGAAAAGGGATAAAAGTACTATTGATAAAAGTTGAAGATGGGCCATATCAGACTTAGTAAATTGAATGTTTAACTCATGTAGACATTGTAGAGTAATAGGAGAAAAATTGGAGTGCCTACAATGTAATGGGGAATCAAATAGAGAAAAATATATAGAATATTTTATAAGACCAGAATGATGAGGAAAGAGAAAACTAATATAGAAAAGACTAAAACAGTTCAACAATAACCCACAATCCTTGGAAAAAGTGCTAACATATGGGATAACATTGATGAACCTTGAAGACCTTCTGTTGAGTGAAGCAAGCCAGGCATTGAAGGATGAAGTGTTTTGACCTCACTGATATGAATAAAGGAAATTGAGCAGTCCCTGAGAACCAGGGTCTGAAAAATCAGTTTAAAAGAGAGAGAAAGAGAAGAGAAAGTAGTGGGACATCATCCATATGGACATAATCTGTGGTGAGGTGATGGAGTGTGGTTGTGTGTTGGGGGAATGGGACAGGGGTTGGTGATATTGTTTGGTTTTGTGGTGCAGTGCTGTTGGCTGGGAGGACTGGGAGGGGCATATTGGAAAGCCCAGGATGATTTGGGGGATTGAAGGGAGACCAATGAATGCTTGGGACATGTGGATGAGGGTTTGAGACTGAAGTGTTGGGAATGCTTTTGTCACAGGGTTGAAGGGAGGTGTCACAGCTTGGGGGTGGGGTGGGTGGTCATTCAGGGGGCATATTTGGGGGGCTTTGGGGGTGTGTAGGAGTGTTCATTCTGTAATGCTGTACTGTGTCAGTGGGCAGAGAACCTGGTGGGGAGGGGGGACATGGGCTCCCTATTTTTATAGGTCTGTTTCACTCAGAAATAGACAGGGCCTTGACTCTTGGGAGCAGGATGGTTCCTGGTGGGAGGTGAACTGGGGAGCCAGGATACTCTGTGGTGTGAATCTGTGAATACTGTCATCCAGTGAGTTGAATCGAGGGAACATTGTGGGTCCTGAGTGGTGGTGGGGGATGGGGTGGAATGAATGAGGGGCTCAGTGGCCCATGGAAGTGTTTTCCATTGCCTTGCAGTGGAGGACATGGGGCAGGGTAATAGCCATCAAAATTTGCAAAAGTGTATGAACTAAAATGTGGACCTTGATGTGGACCAATGACAATGCTGGGGAACTATGTTTCACTATCTGATTGTCAGTTATGTTGGTGCTGTCATTCACATACAAAAAGGTTTTGATATGGTGGGGAATGGAGGAGGAGGTTGAGTACATTAGACTGTCTTGTAGTCTGTGTGTGACACTGCTGTGACCTAAAACTTCTTTGAAAATAAATGAAAAAAAGTGGGATGCTTGAGAGTGAGAAGAGGAAGGTGCCACAAAACAGACTGGACACCAGATATTACACAGACAAGGCAAAATTGGAAAAAAAATTTGTATGCATGTATATCTTATTGTTTTTCATATATTTTGAATAGCCCAGACCTTTGGCAATGTCTTGTTTTCTTTTTTCTATTTTTTAAATTTTTAAAAAAAATGTTTATTTTTTAAGTTCTCCTATGTTTTGACTCCTGCATTTAAATGTCATTGTTAGGGATGGTTCATGGTGGGGGATGAACTGGTGAGCCAGGACACACTGTGGTGTGAATCTGTGAATCCTGTCATCTGGGGAGTGGAGCTGGGGGTGTTGTGGGCCCAGGGATGGTGGGGAGGGATAGGGTGAATTGAATGAGGGGCTTGGTGGCCTGTGAAAGTGTTTTCCATTGCCTTGTGATAGTGGACATGGGACAGGGTGATTGTCATCAAAATTTATAAAAGTGAACGATCTAAAATGTGGACCTTGATGTGGACCAATGACAATGTTGGGGACCTATGTTTCCCTATCTGTTTGTCAGTTATGTGGGTGCTGCCATCCACATACAAAATGTTTTGGTATGGGGGGGAATGGAGGAGGAGTTTGAGTATATGAGATTGTCTTGTATTTGTGTGTGACTCTGCTGTGACCCAAAACTTCTTTGAAAATTAAGTGAAAAAAGGAGGGTTGCTTTAGAGTGAGATGAGGAATGTGCCATGAAACAGACTGGACACCAGATATTGCACCAACAAGGCAAAATTGGAAAAAAAATTTATACATATATATTATTATTTTTCCACATTTTTGAATACCCCAATCCTTTAATAATATCTTTCTTTTTTCTATTTTTTTAAATTTTCTAAAATTATTATTTATTTTTTAAGTTCTCCTTTAACTCTTTCATTTAAATATCATTTTTATTTCATTTTCCTATTCATTGCAAATGGCTATGGCTATGGCTTCACCTGTGAAGAGGCTATGGATCACAGAAGGGTCAAAATGGGCATGGGAGAGGACCATTGGTGGGGGGGATCAAGGTTTTGGGTACATGGGAGGAAGTATACCTGAACATACATAAAAGGCAACATAAGTGTGCAAATGCTCATGGGGCAAGGACACGGGGCGAAAAATTACTCAATAAATGGGATAACACCAAATTCCCATCTTGGAGAGCTCTGCCATATTTTCCAGAAGAATAGCAACATCCCCCTGAGTGCAAGGGCAGTGTCTGGCAAAGGAGGATGATCCATTGGTGGGTCCTTTTTATTGATGATTAGCCTTATGAGTCATTGCTGTTGAAATTGAAATAGCCTAGTGTTAAGGGGTGCCTAAGAGTTGCCTCTGGAGAACCTCCTTGTTATTCAAATGTGGCCTTTCTCTAAGCCAAACTCAGCATATGCATGCATTACCTTCCTCCCAGCATGGGACAGGACTTCCACAGATGAGCCTTTCTGGCAATGAGGGATTACTAACAAATGCCAATGGGCAGAATTACTGGAAAAAGTCTTCAAATAAAAGGGGGAAATATTAAAGACAAATGAGTTCATAGGGCTAAGAGACTTCAAAGAGAGTTGGGAGACCAACCCAGAGGTAACACTTATGCACATCCCAGTAGGATAGGCTTTCAATATGGATATCACCCCAAAAATAGGGCCTTGCGTGGGCTTTGGAGATATCCAGGTCCTATATCAGGGTAGATAGTCCCAGAGTTTGGTGCCTTACCAGTGGGCCCTAATTTGGAACATTTGCTTCTGAGAGTGAGAGACTGACCAAAATATGTCTTCACAGCTCCTGGTTCATTGGTCTCTTCTATTTAAACCTATATATGATGCCAGAGTTTTAGGTGTACTTCCAGAGACCAGTGTATGTGCTATACATGTGCAAACTGGGCCCAGAGGCTCTGTGGACCTGCAACTCCTACTCTACAACTCAATGGACTCACCCAGGACACCTAGTGGGGAGTTGATGATTGACCATATCTATCCTGGGGAATTGTGAGAGCCTGCAGGTGCAGGCAGATCAACTCTTCCATCATATACATGGGATATAAGACCCCTCACTTGGTCATGGAGGGGACATCACCATCCCAGACTCCTCACGATTGGGGGAAGAACTATGGACTTGAATGGACTTGTTGGTGTCTTGTTATATACTTGTCATCCATGCAATGGAAGAAATTACAAAATTAAGTGGAGCCAGGGTCACTGGACACTTTGGGGGCAGGGAGAGAGAAGTGCAATTGTAATATGGGTTTTCTTTGGGGCTTGGAAATTGTCATGCGTGATGTTGCAATGGAGGATATAGGCCATTTTATATCATCATGTATTATGCAGAACTGTATGGGACAGAGGTTGGTCTACAGTCTGATCTGTGATTCATGCTTGATGGCAAAGCCCCAAAATGTGTATATCTATCACAGGCATTGTGCCACACTGATGAAGGATATTGGGAGTTTGTGGGAGGTGTGGGTGGGTGGCATATGGATACTCCTAAAATTTCTGTCACATTTATGTAATCGATGTATCCTAATAAGAAATATATATATATATAAAGACTCAT